>JAWDGP010001129.1:317500-322500 GCA_033675545.1 Elysia crispata | reverse complement strand
CAATACAGAGAGACGGACAGGAATAACCCTGAGTAGGTAAAGCTAAGATAAAATGATGTCAGGCAGAGGGTTGTGCGCACCTAGTACTAATCTACCGATAATGATGATAATGGTCTAGATGATACATTCTTCATTACAATGAACTGAGAGAATCAAATGCTGACAAGAGCTGCTCAGATTGGGAAAGTCGAATGTTATTGACAGAGAGAGAGAGAGAGAGAGAGAGAGAGAGAGAGAGAGAGAGAGAGAGAGAGAGAGAGAGAGAGAGAGAGAAATGACAGAACTTGGAAGAAATGTCTACGCTTTTGAAAGAAAAAAAGGGCTTAAGTTAGCTGGATTTACTAAGATCGGTAAAATATCTTCAGGCAATTAGGAAAAGGAATCGCAAAATATGAACACAATCGATGTGAGAGAGAAAGAAAGTGAAAGCGAGAGATACAGGAGCGAGAGAGAGAGAGAGAGAGAGAGAGAGAGAGAGAGAGAGAGAGAGAGAGAGAGAGAGAGGCGGGAGGGAATAGAGGAATCCGATGTACTGGCGAGTGCCAGGCTCTCCTGGGAGGGAGTTGGGGAGGGCCAATAATCAATAGACCGGGTGTGAGAGGGTGAGCTCCTCAAGGCAGCCGCAACCTGTCCATCTACTCACGCTGACGGTAGCACGGGAAATAAAGGGAGGGAAGGAGAGAGAGGGGGAGGGGCAGGGAGGAGAGAAAGGGAGTATTGGCAACAGAGCGAATGAACCCTGGCCACGAGCTAAATAACCTCTGGTTTCTGCAACAAGAGCTGAAGTCAGTCAAGATTCTAGAAGTTTTCAGTTGTTTTATCTTTTCTTTTCCTTCCGTTTCCGTCGGTTCATATATCTTTCTTCTTTCATTTTTTTTTTTTTTTTTTTTTTTTTTTTTGTATTGGCTCCCTCCCTCCCTTTACGTGCTGTCTAGCCAGATAGGACTAGGATGTAGACTGCCTGGTTGAGACAGGACGATAGAATGTTTCAGTGCTTGGTCTAGACTTGGCGTACAGACATTGGCTAATATGATGACAATAATATTGTGCGACTCGTATCAGTTCGTGATGTTCAGAACAAGGGTGTAAATACATTGGTAAATGTTGATTAGAAAATTAACAACATTCCTTAGAGAGAGATGGAGAGAGAGTGAGAGAGAGAGATGGAGAGAGAGTGACAGAGAGAGAGATGGAGAGAGAGTGACAGAGAGAGAGTGAGAGAGAGAATGAGAGAGAGATAGAGAAAGAGAGAGAGAGAGAGTGAGAGAGAGAGAGAGAGAGAGAGAGAGAGAGAGAGAGAGAGAGAGAGAGAGAGAGAGAGAATGCTCAGTACCCAGGTTTGTGACGGTGCTGTAGATGAAGTTGCTAAGCAAGTTCTTCCCCCCAGCTGACGGCAGTGTTGTATACATCGTTCTCCTGCCAGGACCTCCGCCTGCTATCAGCACTATCAGCCAGTTTAGTCACTCCTGCCAGGACCTCCGCCTGCTATCAGCACTATCAGCCAGTTTAGTCACTCCTGCCAGGACCTCCGCCTGCTATCAGCACTATCAGCCAGTTTAGTCACTCCTGCCAGGACCTCCGCCTGCTATCAGCACTATCAGCCAGTTTAGTCACTCCTGCCAGGACCTCCGCCTGCTATCAGCACTATCAGCCAGTTTAGTCACTCCTGCCAGGACCTCCGCCTGCTATCAGCACTATCAGCCAGTTTAGTCACTCCTGCCAGGACCTCCGCCTGCTATCAGCACTATCAGCCAGTTTAGTCACTCCTGCCAGGACCTCCGCCTGCTATCAGCACTATCAGCCAGTTTAGTCACTCCTGCCAGGACCTCCGCCTGCTATCAGCACTATCAGCCAGTTTAGTCACTCCTGCTGAGACTCGCGACTCGGCTGCTCTCAGCTCTCAGCCCTGATTCTCTCCCCTGACCTTTCCGGGCTCTGGTATTATATTCACTTGGCTTGAGAGACCGGAGGTTATTTTTAGCTTTCGTTAAAGCCAAAATAAGGAAGGGTATGCCAGCAAATTGCTCTCTCTGGTTATTATAGCGGTGTGTAGGAGGGAAATAAAATAATGAGAGGGAGTAATGAGAGGGAGATACAGTGTAGAAAAGGAAAAACAGAACAACGTGAATGCCGCAAAGACAATTCATTGGTAGAGAGATGGAGAGGAGGAGGAGCAGAAGAAGAAGAAGAAGAAGAAGAAGAAGAAGAGCCGCCATCCGAGCTACAGCTGCTACTGCCAATTCGCTTGTAGCTGATGTTTGTCTAGCAATGTTGCTGTTGAGGGTAGGACTTCTCTAGATCGATTTCTGATATGACCACCAGGGAAGTGGGTTAAGTCGCCACTTCATCTCCCCCAGTTACCTGAGGCGACCTTGTTTGTCTTTAGCTCGCGATTTCAAGCTCTCACGGCAAGATTTCACCAGCCTGATGTCAGCAGGTTCTCCATCACGCAATTAGAAAGATCTCCGAGTGTTACTTTTGTTTTAAAACTACTTTGTAGGTTTTATTTGGTTCAACTCGGGCACGCTCGTTATACCATTAACATTGTACACAACTCCTTCTGATCTCGCTGCAGAGACAAGCAAAGTGAAGCATACATCATGCCTGAGAAAGGCGACTGTAAAAAATTAAAACAGATATTAAATCTCGTCTTCAAGAGAAGGACAGTGACATAGAACCGTTTAAAGTCAGACGTCAGAGCAAATATAATAACCTTTCCTACGAGACAAAATTAATAATGTTGAATTTCGCAAACCTCGAGCTGGCTGTCAGGCAAAAGGTCGAACAACTCAAGTTAGGGGGAAAAAAACCGCACCTCACGACTTGTCTCCTAATACGAGGCAATCTCGTGAGTAGAGGATCGCTTAAGTTTCCCTCGTGCTATGATAGCCAGGTTGATTTCAGAGCTGCTTCAGACCTATGTATGCCCATTCACCCGAAATAGCCACAAGACTCTCAACTCGTGATGAAATAATAGTTCCAGAAATAGACATACTGTAAGAGACGTGGTATAGGTCAGGAGAAGAACGTCGGGGTTAGACAGACAGACTTAGAGAATTAGAGAAATAGAGAAATCCACCATTTTTTTTTTTTCATCTCTAGCAGTGCCTGATGCCACAGTGTTATTGATTACCGCTACAGACCCTCAGACGTATTACAGCTGTGACGGCAGCGAGTGAGCAAGTTAGCCTCACTACTGTTGCTCGTTGTACACACAGAGCAAGTGGTCTACTAATATTAAACAACAGTGAGGAGATCTGATCTACTGCTCACCTCACGAGATTAACGTAATCGTTGTCAAAAGTCGGGTGCCACGGGTCGACCGAGAGCAAAAAAAAAAAAACCAACGCAATACACCATCTGACATTTACAGTAACGATTATTTCCTTTTTCAGCGTCTATATTAATTTGTTTTTTAAGAAGACGCAGTATTTTCCAGAATGAGTGTATAGATCTAGCCCCTGCTGCCACAGAACAAGCATCACAAAACACTAGATGACTATGAGGTCTCGGACTCGTTCTGTTGCATCGTGAGCTCTCAAATCGTTCTCGGCTGTACAGTGAGGAAGGGGAAGAGAGTGTATCAGGTAAAAACGTGAACGAGAGAGAGAGAGAGAGAGAGAGAGAGAGAGAGAGAGAAGAAGAGAAAGAGAGAGACTCCTCCGTGCCAGATATTGGCCTAACTAAAATGACTTTGATAGAACCATGATCTCAAAGATGCCACTAATGCAATGACCGGAAAACATAATTAAAAAGAATCAGGAAGCAAAGCTTATTAGCCGCTACATTGATATCTTACTTCTTCCTCTTCTCCATCTTCTTCCGTCCAACCCCCCCCCCCCCCCCTTTTTTTTTTTCCCCACACGAAACGCTTCAACATCAAAACGTTTGGTTGATAAAAAAAGTTGTGAGTGTATATATATATATATATATATATATATATATATATATATATATATATATATATATATATATATATAAGGAGGTTGGAGATCGGAAAGAAGAAAAGAAGAGCTAGGTAAAGGCAGATAATGATGATGATGATAATAACAATAATAACAATGATAATAATAATACTTATAATAATAATAATAATAATAATATAATAATATTAATAATAATAATAATAATAATAATAATAATAATAATAATAATAATAATAATAATAATAATAATAATAACAACAATAAAGACAACAACAATTATAAAATAATATTAACAATTCCTGTAAAATTGAATATCTCAGTTGACGTCATAAAATACTAGTTTGTTTGTTTGCGCAGTCCAGAAAGTACAGTGCACATCCCCGCACCCAGCTGCATCGGTGTGGAGAGTGCGGCATTGAAGCAAGCGACAGGGGAGACTAGCCGGGACAGAATGAGCAGCTTACTATCAGCTGACAGACTCGGGCCAAGCTGAGGCAGATAAATCAATAGTACAATATTGGACCAGGACATCCTAACGGGCCTGTATGTGTGTGGGTGTGTGGGTGTGTGTGGGCCCAACGGCGGAGAGGGAGAGATATGAAGGAGGTGTGGCCGAGAGAGACAGAGAGGGTATCTGTGGACCACAGAGGAAAGTGATCGAGAGAGAAGAGACTGAAAAAGTAAAGACGGACAGAAAGAGGGGTACAGAGATATACAGTTTCATACAAATGCAAGGAGAAATAAAGACAGAGAAAACGAAAATCGCCATACGCTGCCATTTTAGACACAAAGAAAGAAAGAATGAGAGAGCGACATTTCTGGAAGAGCTAATTTGCTCTACCAATGGCGACAGAGCCAGCTTGACAGCACCAGTGACCAACCACATCGGTATAACAATAGCGCCTCGAGTCAGACCAGTGTAGGCCCCGTCTGTAACGCTCTATCACCACCAGTGAAGCTAATCCAGGGAGGGTGGACCTAGGCCTAACCCAGAATTATCGTCAATGTTTGATGGTCGGGCTGAGCCGGTCAGGCATTACTGTACCGTTCCTCATCACCGACAAAGTGAAGTAG
>JAWDGP010001129.1:272500-312500 GCA_033675545.1 Elysia crispata | reverse complement strand
CACAGATTAGCGCTACTAACAGCACTGATGGGGTGATGCCGCTACTGCTGGTGTTCTGGAGTTAGCTGGGAACGTGGGGGGGTCCTGATCATTTATCAATGCGATGAGACTATCAGAAAGTAGCTTGAAAAAGTCGATCACTCGAGTTTAAGTACAATATGGGGAGGGGGGGAGGGGGAGGAAACCATAATTCACTTCCGTGTCTGAGCGGGTGGTAACTGCTCGAGATCAACTCCAATACGTTTAAAATCTTCAGCAGCCTCAACCTCGAAATGGTTCTAATGAATGCACGCACGCGATATATTTTTGTCTTATTCTATTCCCATGAAATCATGCGTTTCAAATTGCTCTTTTTTTTTTTCACAAGTGAACGAAAAATTTCATTTTTGAAAGAATTAAAAATGGTTGGATCAACAGAAGGTATGTTGTCCAAATGCGTTTGTATCAAACATTTTATCGACAAAACAGGCAGTTCTCCTGTGTTCGAAACACCTCCACCCATGACCTCTAACTGCTGGCAGGAATCGTCACTGTATGTAAGCATGTCACGTGTTAAACAGGGTCATCCCCTATCAGTTGGCGCATCTACGGCGCACAGAGAGAGAGAGAGAGAGTGAGAGAGACTTGGATAGGCTTTACATGCAATAACACGGCTGCTGAGCGTGACAAGTGGGCTAAAAATAAGATAATAAAAAAAAAGAAAAAAAAATCTATATCTAGAGCATTGCAGCTGTGCAAATTGCGCTTATAAGGACAAAAATAGCATAAGAACAAAGTCTAGAATCAACGCTGTGCAAGTGTGCATGCGATGCTAAAATGAGATTTACAGGTTCGCTTTGTAATCATCGTTAAGGGATGGGACATGTAATGATTTATTTTTATCTTTTTTTTTTTACCACTACAATTTTGTTCATAGAATGATCAAAACCACAAAACAGTGACTTAAGACTTTTTCTCCCCATTTGCCGTCTGGAGGTCGATGAGGGAATGTCCTTCAGGTCAGCAACCAAAAAATTATCCAACATGACTTAAAAAAAAAAAAAAGCCAGCTTGATAAACTGATACGGGCAGGGCGATGGGGTCTCTATGTGCTATAGTTCCAGTTATATCACATGAGATGACACCCAGCGATGTATCGAGCCAAGCTATCATGATGGTGCAGGGATCACGCGGAGATGGCTCAACATGTTGCACTCTTAGCGTGTGGCCTTACCTTCGGAAACGGCAAAGAGAGAAGGGAGGGAACACTTTAGGGATAAATCATGAAGCGATCGATCCTCACAAAACAAAACACGCAGTCGACGTTTCAATCGTGGCCGGGGACCATCTGAAATGTCACTGGAGCACAGGTTTAATACTCACCCTCCTTACACTGACACACACACACACCCCACCTGTACTCATGTGACCTCAGCGGGGAGTGAATTCTTCTCTCAACGGTAAACTCTACAGGTGCAGCGGCAGTAACAACAACAACAACAACGGCAACCAGTCAACTCCCAGTCTCCACGGATTCTGCTAGTTGCTGGCTGTCATGTTAGGGAGCATCCCGACAAGCTTCATCCTAACGAGAGATCGCCGAGTGAACCCGTTCAGGCAGGACGCCGAGATGCGACATTCCACTGTAACGATCTAACCGGCGTGAAGTGCGCATCCTCGACCAGTGACAGACTGATGGTATCCCAAGTCTAGAAGCTGTATGTACCGGAGAATTACCTGGATCACAGGCGCAGCTTTCGATACCTGAAGCTCGATGAGTCATGCACACCTAGGTGTTCTGTAGGGTGAGGCCTAACGCACACTCACTGCTCATTTCACCGTTCCCTTATTAATTCTGACTCAGTCTACAAGCCGGCACAAAATACTGCGACAGCATCAACTACCTCCCTACCGCGAGAGAGCTATAGACTATCATTGAGGAATGTAGAAATCTTCCAACACCACCGATATGTCCCGAACATTCAGTCATTCAGCTCACCCGACCAGAATCCCTTTCAAGGCTGCTTTACTCACTATTTAGTGTGGCTATGTATTTTTATACACAGCACCGCAATTCTACCCAGACGGAGATTTTAAACTGCCAGCAATTTTACGGTGAAGTCTGCTACAAGCTTTTCAAAACTACTGATCGTAGATATATAATTATGCATTGAAAACAAAAGTTAAAAAAAAAACGTGACAAACAAAGCAATTATCTTTCATGTCTATATTGATGTGAAGGACAAGAGAAGAAATGAAAACAAAGTAATTATCTTTCATGTCTATATTGATGTTATGCATCTTAGTGACAGCCATACGTATTTTCCCACACCTCGCCATTGAACGTCATGCCGTAACGTGTGGGGTGTGGACAGCAACTGTTTCCACAGATCACCTCAATTCTGCCATCTGGCGGGAATCCCCGGTCAGGGCGATGCTCCGATTCTCAACATCTCGTACTGAACGCACCGAGCGAGGCGCAGCCATGAACTTCCTAGTTTTATCATTTCGGAAAAGAAAGGCCACGGTTCTAAAATATTCCATCGGACCAAATGTGATAAAATAGTATGGGTTTATAGATTAGAGAAGCTGTTGAGTTCTCCACTACAAGTTAGGTTCAGGGCATTATAAATAACCGTGAGAGCTATGAACGTCCAGTGGAGTACGGGGTGTTAAAAATGAACGTCCAGTGGAGTACTGGGTGTTAACAATGAACGTCCAGTGGAGTACGGGGTGTTAACAATGAACGTCCAGTGGAGTACGGGGTGTTAACAATGAACGTCCAGTGGAGTACGGGGTGTTAACAATGAACGTCCAGTGGAGTACGGGGTGTTAACAATGAACGTCCAGTGGAGTACGGGGTGTTAACAATGAACGTCCAGTGGAGTACGGGGTGTTAACAATGAACGTCCAGTGGAGTACGGGGTGTTAACAATGAACGCCCAGGGGAGTACGGGGTGTTAACAATGAACGTCCAGTGGAGTACGGGGTGTTAACAATGAACGTCCAGTGGAGTACGGGGTGTTAACAATGAACGTCCAGTGGAGTACGGGGTGTTAACAATGAAAGCAGAAACAATGATTGTGGGGAAAGGAAGGGTGGAAAATGAAATGATCGAAAAAGACTCGCACAAAACGATTTTCTAGGAGAAGAAGAGATCGGACCTTGAGAGGAGAGGGGGGGAAGAGAGTTTATCACAAGCCAATTTCCACTTTAATACAATTCATAGTAAGGCTTCAGGGACTGTCTAACATTCTGCGGTCTAAACCTTTCATTCATTTTTTTTTAATTGAGACACACAGGTGTATAGTGTACTAGACTGAACTCAAAGGGAAAAAAAAAAAAAACGGCACAATCTGATAACAATAAGCACAAGGCATTATTCAACTGATACGCAAGTTTCACCTCCACGGTGACAACATAGACCTCACAATTCATGCAGCGCAGTGAAATAAATCACCCACAGGCCCGGAGTCAAGGCCAGTTAACGGCTTGGACAGGTCAAGCTTCGATTGGGTGCTAACTCGCATCAAGAGTGGTCGTCAGCTCGTACTGACCACACTACTGAACACTTCTGCAAGATAAGCAGCATTAGGTGTGTCGCCGCGTCAAGCACACACACACACACACATATACCTTACCAAGGCCTACTACTGTGTAACATAGACACACCTTGTAGTAGCGGCGTGTGTCACAGCTGTCTAGGCTGTCAGCGATGGGTTGATCGTTACACACATACGCACAGAACTCAACAAGTTAGCCTTCCAACTCACAATGGTGCGCACCAAAAAGACACATCTTGCGAAGTGAAAGCTAGGAGACACGGTCTTACTTGTTACATCTCTTTATTGTGTACTCTGAGGACACACTGATCTGATGCTACACATAGATCTAGCCCGGGCTCACATCCGATAGACATGATGTGATGTCACTGGTGTTAAACCCTTAATATCATTTGGTTCTAAACAATGTTTCGATGAGCCTCAAGATGGTGATTATCCTTAGCATGGAGAAAATAAAGCTAACAAGCCAATTTAGATGACAATATGTTAAATGACCAGTACACTATTTGTCAAACACGTTAACCTATTGCTTCGCTGTGGCAAGTTAACTTGTTAAGCTTAATCGTTATTGTTTTTATGCTGGGGTAAGATATGCATCTTGAGCCTGCATACGATAATCTGCAAATGCTTTACTTTCATTAAGTGCCATTTGGGACACTAAGGTGCCAGCAATTGACTGAATTAAAAAAAAAAATTCCTCAAAGAAATGATAAGCAGTTCAATGTAACTATATAGGGTCTACAAACAGGTGCTTCACCGCCCCCCCCCCTCCCCCCCTCTCTCTCTCTCTCTCTCTCTCTCCCCCCAAATCCTAACAGAATAAAGTCAAAAGGTATCTAGGTTGGATCTGGACTTATGTTCTACTCTAAACGAATATGAGTGAAAACAGTAGCTTGAGGAAAAGGAAAAAAGATAGTAGTAATCAATGGCGTACTCGGTTAGATAAAAGATTTCTAAACATTCTACATACTGTCGAAACTGAAAAAGTGAAACAAAATGTCTATGACTGCACTTTCCTAGAGATCTTTATCTCAAGCTACATTCTATATTTAGATCTAGATCACAGTCTATTTTAGGTCTACTATTGATATGTCACGAACTTGACTTGTCTCATCTATATCTGCATAAACCTTGCTCAGATCTAGGTCTAGATTTAGATTTAAATTGGTTATTTTGGAGGGTAGCTGTAAAAATTAAGGTCTGAGTCAAAATCAAGTTCTGATACCTATAAATATATCTACATCTAAACAAGGAAGTCTACCACACTATATTACAAGTATCAAAAAAACAAAAAAGAAAAAAAAAAAAAAAAAAAAAAAAAAAAAAGCTCACCTCAGAAAAGACAACTGTATTGAACCTGTCAAGGCAGTTTCTGTTCCATCCATCGCTTTATCCCAGTCTTAGCCAGGAAGTGCACACAACACAACCATTAGGAGTCCATCACCAAAGTTATAACTTTAATTCAGTGTCTTATCTTCTAAAATCTAGGTTTGAAGTCGCGACCACACGAGTATATTACTGAATAAAGTTCTCAGCGGTCGCAAGCTAACGGAACGACAGAACGTGGTGTGAACGAATAAAAGAGCCTGAAGTCCCACTCAGCTGCTACCCGCGCGTGGAGGAATAATCAACAAAAGCCAGGGGTCAATTCACACACAAGTAGCAGACGAGATGGCTCGGTCTCCACGTAAATCCAGAAGTCTAGTGCATTAAATCTTATCTAAATCTCCAGCAGAGCTGTGTTGTTAATGCTCTCAATGTCTTGCCTTTCATAGCCACTGTGATTAGCACTATAACCACATTATAAAACTAACCGTCACTGTTGTTCCGCGCCCAATACACAAAGGCGAGAATCTATGGCCTCAAATTATTTTGCAATGAGAGTAAGAGATATAAAAATAAAAGAGATAGGGCTAAAGAAAGAGGGAAGGAAAAGGGAGGCGGGGGGGGGGAGGGGGGGGGGAACTGCGAGAGATATACATAACGCGCATTACAAAGGCGGAGAAAGGGAGGGGAGAAGAGGTGAGGAGGTTGTTGCAGGTGGGCGGGCGGGCGGGCGAGGAAGCGGGCCACTTTATTCATCGCATGCTCAGCGCCAAGTCAGAGCGAAGAGGCGAGACGAGGGGCAGAAGAGGAAGAAAGGAAAAAAGAAAAAAAAAAAGACAAGAGAGAGAGCGAGCGAGAGAGAGAGAGAGAGAGAGAGAGCTCGCCTGGTCTTGTCTAGCCTTGCCCTGACTGGAAATCCTCGGCCTGACACACAGTCAACGCGACACACACACATATGCGTGAACGTTATCGCCAGGCGAAGACAAGATTGGAGCGGGGGGGGGGGGGGGGTGAGGGAGCAAGAGGAAAGATTGCTGGAGGGCAATGGAAAGCTTTGTGGGTGCAAGTGTTTGTATCTTGTGCGATTTCCAGGTCAACCTCTCCCCTCCCCTGGCCGCTATAGAGAATGGTAGAATTCTCCCACAAGCGACGAGAGATTCTCTCCCTCTCTCTGATGAATGTGGAAGAAAGCGAGAGAGACGTATAGAGAGAGAAAGATGTCCGTACGTACAACGTTGAGTAGACCTAGGCTGCTAAAGAGCGTTGAGAGAGAGAGAGAGAGAGAGAGAGAGAGAGAGAGAGAGAGAGAGAGAGAGAGAGACGGCCTAGATCTAGATCTACTTGTCTGGGCCACAGGCCAAACTTTGTGACCGACGAATAAGTTACACCAGTACATTAAGAGAAAGAAGGTAGGGGAGATAACAATGAAATAAAACAAACGGCGGGCTCAATAATGGCCTTTGGAAAACAGAAAAGACGTAAAATTCCTGAATGGAAACAGATGAGAGATCACAAAGATACCGACACCGTGTTTAAGACATTTTTTTTTCTGGTTTAAAACTAGATAATGTGAAAAAGTATTCTCAGACTAGACTAAAGTATTGTGAATGATTTGGGTATTCATTGATCGAAGTATGGTGCAACGAATAGAGGAGAGAGAAAATGGAGACGGTGGAAAAAAAAAGGTGGAAAAGGGGGGGGGCGATGGGAGCAGCGTGAAAATCAATTTGTGTAAATTAAAAAAAAAAATCAGATCTTCGCCTTCTTTAAACTTCCAAACTAAAAAAAAACAACTTCCTCTCCCTGAACACTCTCTCTCTCTCTCTCTCTCTCTCTCTCTCTCTCTCTCTCTCTCTCGTTCTATTTAATCTGACATGAGAACAAAATTATGCGTGTTTCTATCCCACACTCAGTTGTACACCCGGATAAGATCATTAATGTTGCCTTTATTCGGACAAACGACACCAGCATGTTCTCCATACTCTGCTTACGGTCTGTCAATCACAGTCATTAAGTAACGACACTCAAGTCAGAGAGTCACGAGGTGAAAACACTGACGTGATCACAATTTTTCAAGAAAAAAAAAAAAGGCCTGAAGCAATTCCGCGTTGTTCTGAGTTCTCAGGTAGATCTCTGGCCTAGAATCTCTCGTGGAGTCTGTTGAATGTCGTCTGCTGAGGCTGCTAGTCTCCACCTCTAGGGGAGGCTCGCTGTGTTTCAACACGATCGGCCCAGTCCTGGATCGGTCGGGTCACGCAGTTTGTTAGCGAGAACTCGGTACAAACAACAAAACACGGCTACACCTAGCATCAGGGCGGACAAGACGCTTCTCTTTGTCCCGTTTCGGAGCCACTAACAGTTATCTGTTCCAAACTTCCGAGGAGATAGGCGGATAGTATATGAGGAGATAGACCGATAGCGCATGAAGAGATAGGCGGGTAATAATAAGGAGATAGGCGGATGGTGTTGGGGGAAATAGCCTGGTAGTGAATGCCTGAATGAAAGGGGAAAACAAGTTTATTATAGTAGGGGAGAAAAGAGATAGATAAAAGGGAACAACAACTATTATTACTACTACTTCTACTAATATTACCACAACTACTACTACTACTACTACTACTACTACTACTACTACTACTACTACTACTACTACTACTACTACTACTACTACTACTGCTGCTGCTGCTGCTGCTGCTGCTGCTTACGAGAGTGAGAGAAAGGGGGGGGGGCGCGACCTTTTCACAAAAACTTAATATAAACCAAAGTAAATCTGTTCTAATTGTACTATAGAATTTCTGCTGCCATAAGAATAAAGAAAAATACTGACGTGAACGTCAAGCGACTATTTCTGTCATGGCGCGCAGTTTGCTATAACAGTGGGTGTTTGTGTGAATGGAAGAAGGGGGGGCAGGAAAGGAGTGGGTGAGGGAGGGGAGGGGGGACTGAAATAAGAGTCATGCTGGAGGTGACTAACGAGAAGAGAATACAGGCATGTAGATCTCGGCTTGGGAGAAACGTAGAATGCTGCAGTGGTGGAAACACATCAAGGTCACACAGTGAAAGAACGTTAACACAGGGGGCAGCGATGCAGAACTAGCGAGAGAGAGAGAGAGAGAGAGAGAGAGAGAGAGAGAGAGAGAGAGGGAGGGAGGGAGAGAGAGAGAGAGGTATGGAGGGAGGGACAGGGAAAGTGGAAATGAAAGATAAGTCCTGCAAAGACAGAGACAGAATGAAGAGAAAGAGAGAGGAGAAAAGGCGGGAAGGGGAATAAATCGGATGCCATGTTGTGTACAAGGGAACTTTGTTATGATGAATGGCAATACTTGTGGAAAGAAAGGTAAAGAGGGATGGTTCACAATAAAGGCAAAAGGAGGGAGGGAGAGATAGAGAAAAGATAGAGAGAGAGAGAAAGGAGGAGGAGGCACGGAACCAGCCAAAATAAAAATCGACCCAAACAATACGGGGAAATAAGTAGTTTCCATCTCAAAACGTCCAAAATGTCCACAAATAAAGAGGGAGAGGCTTCATTAGTCCTTTTCCCTTTCATACAAAGTATTATTTCAACATACACAGCACAACCTGACGACGCCCCCCTCCCCCCCCCCCCAACTTGTTCCGTTAAAGCCTATCGCTGACCACTGACCAGTGGGCATAACTTATCCGAACAGAGAATTCACAGGATGAGGACAAAGAAAAACAAAACAAAGCTACAGAAGGAAAAAAAAAACGCAAAAACAAAGTAATAGAAGTTGAGGAGCATATGAGCAAACAGCACTGGTGGTTGTGCAAGAAGAATACTTCATGTCCTGAACAAAAAAAAATGAACGTTTTAAGCAGGAAAAAGGGAATTGAAGGACTATTCACGACATTCTAACAAAGAGTTTCTACATACAGCCCACAGTTTATAGTTTAATTACGCCATCTTGTCGCGACACAAGAGTTTAGAACTAATCTATGTCCTGTACGTTTCATGGAAGGATCTTAGAGTTCACTGGAAGCACAAGGTCTTTTACCTACAGCTTGAAGTCACGTGATGTTGATTCGGACGGTTTCCTTTTCTTCGAATTGAGTACCATCGGCTGGCTATGGGACGAATCAAAGCAGGGAATTAAGATTCCATTATAACATAATAGCAATCAAACATAGGGACATATGGATAGAATTGAACGACGCTCAACATAAATTCTATGGAATCCAACAATATTTTTTTAGTTAGAAGGCAATTATAATATTATTGTGGTTTTAATCATGATAATTCACAGAAAAAAAAATTATTTCAAGATCAATAGTCGACTTGTTTCAATGTTTTTTGGTTTATCCTTGTCACTATGCATTTTTCTTTTAAATACTGGAATACTAAACAAAAGAGAGCTAAACAGAGGAGGCCAAAAAAAAAAAAAAAAAAAAAAAACCACCAAGAAAGACAGCAAGTCTATCTGGAACTGGCCCATCCCATCACCAGGTCCTGCCACAAATATTGCAGACTTACATCAGACTCTGAGCCTAGACTGTCAGGAAATTCTGTCTGGTGTGACGTAACGTTGAAAACGGACATAGCTGGAGCGTACGAGAAAAAGATGACGAAAACAATAAATAAAAACGAAAGAGAAAAAAAGCCGAGTGATGAGAGATAGGAGGCGATAGGAGGCGATAGTAACACGAGGGTTACAATAAAAAAAAAAAAAATACATACCATATGTTACGCAGAAAGATAGATTAATGGAGATGGACAGAAAGATTGATACACATTGAGAGATAGAAAGCACAGAGACTGGGAGACTACGACAAAATCAGAGATAGAAAGAAAAACAAAACAGTCAAACAGGCAGATAGACAAATGTTGGCGGTTGCGTGAACAAGGCCAAAACTAGCAGAATCAGACGGTGCGAGTTCAGCATCAGTGACAGTAGACTGACTGACTGAATATCTCTCTCTCTCTCTCTCTCTCTCTCTCTCTCTCTCTCTCTCTCTCTCTCTCTCTCTCTCTCTCTCTCTCTCTCTCTCACTCTCTCAATCTATCTTTCTAATTCTCTCCATTTCTCTTAATATTTTCTTTCTTTGTTCATCTATCTCACCCACCCTTCCCTCCCTATATTCTCTGAATTCTCTTCGTCCTTCTCTCTCCCTCCTCTCCCTACTAACCTTTTCACAAGCAAAAGAGAGACAGAGAGAGTGTGTGTGTGTGTGTGCGTGCGTGGGGGGGGGGGGAGGGTGCATGATAATTTTTCTGAAACTTTCTCCTCAAAAAAAACAACACTCCTATTTATCGTGTCGCGCTGTATATCAGTGAAACCTAATATGTTTTTTCCGGAAATAAAACACCATGCACACAGCCCTACCTCGCACCTACACCATGTCCACACAGCCCTACCCAGCCCCCACACCATGTCCACACAGCCCTACCTCGCACCTACACCATGTCCACACAGCCCTACCTCGCACCTACACCATGTCCACACAGCCCTACCTCGCACCTACACCATGTCCACACAGCCCTACCTCGCACCTACACCATGTCCACACAGCCCTACCTCGCACCTACACCATGTCCGCACAGCCCTACCTCGCACCTACACCATGTCCACACAGCCCTACCTCGCACCTACACCATGTCCTCACAGCCCTACCTCGCACCTACACCATGTCCACACAGCCCTACCTCGCACCTACACCATGTCCACACAGCCCTATCTCGCACCTACACCATGTCTAAAAAGCCCTACTACCACACACCTACACCATGTCCATACAGCCCTACCTCGCACCTACCATCACAGCCCTACCTCGCACCTACACCATGTCCATACAGCCCTACCTCGCACCTACACCATACAGCCCTACCTCGCACCTTGTCCACACAGCCTACCACACACCTACACCATGTCCACACAGCCCTATCTCGCACCTACACCATGTCCACACAGCCCTACCTCGCACCTACACCATGTCCACACAGCCCTTTCTCGCACCTACACCATGTCCACACAGCCCTACCTCGCACCTACACCATGTCCACACAGCCCTACCTCACACCTACACCATGTCCACACAGCCCTACCTCGCACCTACACCATGTCCACCCAGCCCTACCTCGCACCTACACCATGTCCACACAGCCCTACCTCGCACCTACACCATGTCCACACAGCCCTACCACACACCTACACCATGTCCACCCAGCCCTACCTCGCACCTACACCATGTCCACACAGCCCTACCTCGCACCTACACCATGTCCACAAGCCCTACCTCGCACCTACACCATGTCCACACAGCCCTACCTCGTCCCCACACCATCTTCCAGTGTTTGCGCTCACACCTGTTAATTTTATTCTAATCACTGAATTAAGGGCATACACCAGGCATCCTGGCGTTTGTTAACGGCCTCGCGCTGACACACCCTATGCCTATCAGGTTACAGCAGTTTGTCAATCCGTCAGACCATCAGGCGTGTCGCCATGTATCAGGTCTTGTCATCTCTGGTTCCAGGTGAACGATTACACGACAGGGTCGTGTGAGGTCAGCCCCTTGTACCACCTACGACAGAATAATTATATTGAAGTTTTCACATGCATGGCCGGGCCCCGTTTTGTAATTTAAACTGCAGGCAGTTTAAAAGTTAAAGTCATCTCTCTCTCTCTCTCTCTCTCTCTCTCTCTCTCTCTCTCTCTCTCTCTCTCTCTCTCTCTCTCTCTCTCTCTCTCTCTCTCTCTCTCTCTCTCTCTCTCTCTCTCTCTCTCTCTCCCTCTATATATATATAACTCTCGTCTCTGTCAGTCACTCTCGATCTTTCTCTCTCCCCCTCCTCCCCTTTCTTTGAACAGGAACAATTCGATCGTGTGTGTGTGTGTTAGAGAGCGAAGCTGCTAACTTCTAGGCGTTCTCCACATTATACAGCATTAATTAGAGACAGGTCAAGATAATCGAGAGATTCTATTTTCCCCCATCCATCCGTCCGTCCATCCCTCCCTCCCTCCCTCTTCCGCCTCCCCCCGTGACCGCAAGTATAGATGTCACAGCGCCACAGATCTCCGGCTGTTGTTACAATACAAGCTTTCATAATCACGGTGTTGGCCACTTGGGTCGACCCGAGTCGCCGCGCGCTGCAACCAAAACATTTTCCTCTAGTTACTGATTGACACAACATCTAGTAATGTCCACAGAGAAGCGAAGTGACTTTCACCTTCAGGTATTGTATTTTTCCTTGTGTATATTAAATAACAACACAATCGAGTGTTTTTACACACCGCATTATTAGATTGTAGCCCAGGTCTATGTTTTTATTTCTCTGTAACTACAAGTTTCTCCATCTCGAAACTGCTTCATTAGGGCAGCTGACGTCATCACTATCTTGTTAAAAACATCTCTCAAGCGCATAGTGGTTTCCTGGGCGAAATGTCGCTTCACACGTCATTTTCAAGGACGCGGGAGACAATCATTATCTAGTGAGAGTAAATACTTCAATTTTAAAACGATGAGTGTGGTCATATTTTATTATTATTATTATTATTGTTGTTGTTGTTGTTGTTGTTGTTGTTGTTGTTGTTGTTGTTGTTGTTGTTGTTGTTGTTGTTGTTGTTGTTGTTGTTGTTGTTATTATTATTATTATTATTATTATTATTATTATTATTATTATTATTATTATTATTATTATTGCTTATAGTGTGTGGCATTGCTCTGCGAGAGCAATATACTGTAAATCAGGTAAAAAGTTGTATTTCCTTGGTTCAGCATGACTGGAAGTGGTTAGGTCAAGGTGTAGTCTGGGTGATGTTACTGAATATTGTGGGTTTAAATTCCTGTGATCGGAGAGTTGATACGGCTCTTGGGTTGTAACAGGCAAACTCAAACGGTTGATATTATCACGTCAATAGTGTGATGTGGTGGTGATGATAAAAGACGCCATTACGAGAAAGAAAGAGGAGACATATAATACAGACAGAAAAAGAGACAAAACTAAAACCCTGTAAACATAAAAAAAACAGAATTAGAACCAAGAGAACTGAAATTAAACAGAAATGATTAAAAAAAGCCAGCATCGCCACGCTACAGACAGACAGCTGTGTCACTTGGTACCAGCACCGGGCAGAGATTGTGGACCCTGCTGTCCACCATGGCCAAGCCTTGCTGCTAGTGGGTGGGGGCAGTTAGGGAGATGTACTGGCCAGTGGTCTCGTCATTGTGACGGTTCTGGGTAACGTCTGCTTCGTTACATTATCCTCATATAAGCTCCTTCCTGTAAAACAAATTTTTCTTGTTTTTCTTTGTTTTATTTATTTTTGTTTTGTTTTTCGATTTGATCATTTTACTCAAAGCTTGCAAGTAAGTACCTTAGACACAGGTCTTTACAAAGCTCGTTAGCATGCTTGCTTGGTTAGCTTGGCTTCTTCTGTTCATTCTCTCTCTCTCTCTCTCTCTCTCTCTCTCTCTCTCTCTCTCTCTCTCTCTCTCTCTCTCTCTCTCTCCCCCCCCCCCTTCTTGGTCATGTGAGGCTACTAGTAGACGTTATCTCTGTTTACAGGGGTAGCCGACTCAGTTTTAACACTAAACGACGACAAACACTAGGGTCACGCCTAGGGTCACCACGTGACCAGTCTGTGCAGCAGTATGCAGCGTTAACTGACCCATCAGATCAACTTGTCACACAACAGCAGCCTTTGCCGCAGCTTGAAACAGTATCACGCCTAGAATCACCACGTGACCAGTCTGTGCAGCAGTATGCAGCGTTAACTGACCCATCAGATCAACTTGTCACACAACAGCAACTGTTGCCGCAGCTTGAAACAGTGTCACGACTCCAGGGCTCTGAGGGCCCAATCCCGGGCCAGAGATGGCGAGGAATGCTCTAGTGGGGCACTAGATTCTCGCTATAGAGTAATCATCGCTTTGGCTGGCTAGAAAGTTACCTGGCTCCATTACACAATTACACACTGTGGGTAAGGGAAATGCGATTTTTTCATTTAAATGATTAACCTTCCCCCACCCCCCACCCCCCCCCCTCCCCCTTTTTTTTTTCCATAGTTTGCACCGGAAAATTTCAACGTTTGAGCAACACTGTGTATAACAAACACTAACCTTGATGTTCAATGATAATAATTGTAATTCTGAAAACTTAATAAAACTCAGTTATACGAAGAATTAGATTTTCAGGACGGAAGTTGCAATAGAAGCAGCGAATAAAATACGGAAGCTCTATAGAGCAAAATAAAGGTAAAAATGTCTGCGGTATAAAATAAATTTAAATGAAATGGCAGCGTGACTTTGCGATGAAATCGCAGGAAATAATAATATTAATAATAACAAAATGTTGCGAAATTTGTTCACCCACAGCGGGAAAATCCGTTCACAATTAGCGCAGCAAAGATTTAAGAAGACTGCAGCAGTAAATATTGCCAGTGAGATGGAATAGCGGCGGATGAGGGCTAGTTCGTTTGCCAGGCGCCTGGTTTGATTACAAAAAAAAAAAAAAACCGGGGATTGTTTCGATGTGCACCGAAAAGATCCGCGAACTTTCTACTGTTCGTCCGTCGTTCTAACTGGCCAACTTCTGACGTCAGTGGCTGCTTTCAGACAACAAAACTGACAAACCTGAACAAATATAACGCGCTCTCTGGCATAATGCGGAGTTGAACTGGACTCGAATTTAACAAAAGAAAAAAAAAATTAAAAAAAGAAAGAAAGAAAGGAAAGTACGCAACACACAATAGCACACACACACAGCGTACTCGAGCAAGGAGCCCAACCATGCAGAGATCTCGGAGAAAGATCGTTAGATAACGTGGATTGGGCGAGGGAGGGGACACCGAACTATATGCCTGCAACAAATAAAGCAGCGCTTCACAGCTCTGCCCTCTCGAGATTTGCACAACTCGGCCAAGACAGCGGAAGACAATCCACAAAGCAAAACAAAACAATTCAAAACAAAACCGAAAATCAGAAAAGTACATGTGGGGAAAAAATAGATCAAATTGACGTCATAGCTTGCTCTGATCTGAGCCAAAAATTAATAGGCCCAACCTGACCTACGCTAGTGGGGAAAACAAAACAAAATCTCATTTGGGAGAGAGAGACACACACAGAGAGGAAGTGAAGGAGAGACAGGTTTATGAATGTGTGTGGGTGAGAGTGAGAGAGAGAGAGAGAGAGACAGCCAGAAAGAGAAAAAGAGAGAGTGACAAAGAGAGAAAGAGAGAGGCAATCAGAGAGAGAGAGAGAGAGAGAGAGAGAGAGAGAGAGAGAGAGAGAGAGAGAGAGAGAGAGAGAGAGAGTTATAGAATGGGAAGGACGTCAATCGCTGGAGAGTCCAGGAGGCGAAAGGTGACCCAAATGAGCAGAGAGATAGACAGACAGACAGAGACAGAGCGAAAGTGGGTATAACAGAGGATGAGCCAATTATATCATACAAGCCCAAAATGTTTCATAAAATAAAATTCAGAGTTCATACAATGTTGTATTACCATAGTTATTTTACTCAGTCTAGTCTCTCTCTCTCTCTCTCTCTCTCTCTCTCTCTCTCTCTCTCTCTCTCTCTCTCTCTCTCTCTCTCTCTCTCTCTCTCTCTCTCTCTCTCTCTCTCTCTCTCTCTCTCTCTCTCTCTCTCTCTCTCTCTCTCTCTCTCTCTCTCTCTCTGTGTGTCTCACACATCCAAGCCCAACAGAAGCCCATCAGTTTCGATCGATAAACTCAATAAACTGTTTTTGTTTTCTCTGATGTGCGAGCCTGCTGCCATTGGTGGAAAAAAAAAACGCGTCGACCTTCAACTTGTTTACAATTGAGAAAGCTTTAATGCTGCTGGTTTTGTATGGTTTTGTATGTTTTGTACAAATCTAATGCCGGATATCACTTCACTAGTTATCCCTTTCTGACAAACAAAATTAACCTTAGTCAGATTTTTGCTACTGCTGTTATGCTTTGTAGATTAATTAGTTTAAACATACAGGTTATCTTTAGCATAGTCCGGCTCAATACAATGACCTATAGTCATGGGACTTTTGTGTTTGAGAGAAAGAGACAGAGAGAGAGAGAGAGAGAGAGAGAGAGAGAGAGAGAGAAGGAGACAGAGAGAGGGAGAGATAGACAGACAGACAGACAGAGAGACAAAACAGATAGAGAGATAAAGAGTCAGAAGGAGCGTGGGACTTGTGTGTTTGAGAGAGAGACACAGAGAGAGAGAGACAGAGACAGACAGACAGAACTACAGACAGAGATTTTTAAAAAGAGACAAACAAGATTAAACTGCACAGAGAGAGAGAGAGAGAGAGAGAGAGAGAGAGAGAGAGAGAGAGAGAGAGAGAGAGAGACACAGACAGACGTACAGAGAGCCAGATTAGACGTACAGAGAGCGAGCAAGCCGTGAGTGGCCGGCCAGGTGGAGGGCTTGACTAGACTACTCACCCGGGGTGCATGGGCGGCATGGGCTTGTGCATGTGCGGGTGCATGCTGGCTGGCCCGGTCCCTGGCTTGCTGCCGTCAGGAGGGCGGTTCTTCGGGTGCCTCAGGAGCAGCGATCGGCCCAGTTCCTCGCACCATTCACTCAACTGATCTGGGTGGACACAGGTCAACAAAGGGGGGGACAATGGTTAGCTGGAGGGAGAAACACCTGACATACGGAAATAAATACTAGAATATAATAGTAGATTTATACACTATTGCAAGGAAAAGTAAAAATAAAGAGGAAGCGGATGTTTCGTGAAAAAGGAAGTAATCATATATATATGCTTCCGCAAAACAATTTAATGATTAAAAATTAGGAACATCGGTAAAAAGTAAAACAACAAAAAAAAAATGGCTTGTTTGTTTAAATACATTAAGAATTGGGGGATTAGAACTGATTAAAAACAACAACAACAACAACAACAACAACACACACAAAAGGCGAGGGATAGAAAAGATATAAAATGCTTATGGCTAAGTCTAAGATTATGTGAGTGGTTTTTTTTGTTGATGATGGTATTGTTGTGTTAAATTATTGCTGTCGTTGTGGTTAATGAAGATACAGAGGATTAAAGCGGCTGCTGACAGAGAAAACGATACTCAGAAAACAAAAACAAAAAAAAGGAAAAAACAAATGAATATCTAAGTGACGGTAAACAGACTTCTCACTTGAAAGTACCCAACCAAGATGGACTCTGCTATGTAATACGATACCAGAGATGGTCGAGGAAAAATGTTAAGATGGCGTGACAAAAGACATTGTGTGAAGGTTAAAGGTTGGTCAGCTGACATCCGGCCACACCAGGAATCGAACTCGCTACTCCATTGCTACGTGCCCAGCTTGTCCGGCTGGCCAATCCGACTAACGCCAGGCATCTAGCCGCGCCAGGAATCGAACTCGCTACTCCATTGCTACGTGCCCAGCTTGTCCGGCTGGCCAATCCGACTAATGCCAAGATGTTATTGTGTATTGATTGTCCATGTATTATAATACATTATCTTAATCTTATCGGAATCACAGGTTACATTTCTTTCATGTTTTATTTATTTATTTATTTTTTTTGTAAAAGATTAAACCAACCGTGTAAAATCCACCCCGCAGCGCCATACCGTTTTATTGGCAATGCTTATAATCGACAATCGCAATCCCTTGAAATCAGCCTGGTGCTTGAGAAGGAGGGGTGGTGGGGTAGAGACGCAATGAGTAAGCTTATTTTATTTGACACATTCGCCGTATTGCCCCACACACACACACACACACAAACACCCAGCCTATAAATTAAAACCTAAAGCTAGTTTCTCTGTTACAACAGTTCAGTTGAGAGAAGTGGTTACAGAAATCCTTCGCTTCATTGCTCGTTGTATTCCTCGATGCCCTCAAGAACTAGGATGTAAGAATCAATTATTTCCCCCCTTTGATAGTGAATAAGGGTGGATATAATAAACGACACATTAATAACAAAATAAAAAAAAAATCTTTTTCGTTTCAATCGTAAAAGATCAGATTAAAGAACCAATAAAAAACTAATAACTAAGCATCAAGATGGAAAGATGCGTGCAAAAAGAACTTTAATTATGTACTTTAACCATAATCAATATTGTATAGAAGTTTTTAACCAGCGCGAGTCGATTCCTCTGAAGCGGCTCCGACTACTATCGGGAAATTCTTGATTTCGAGTACAATCAGGCTTAGAGTTGGGGACTTGGATCTAACGGTGCGTGAAGAGACATCGGCCAAACCGATATATAATTCATTCAATGCCGAAATGGTTGTCGCAAACAGAAATAAATAAAAAGATCGTTAAAAAAATGCTGACGTAAACGAAGAAAGTACACATGGATTTTTTAAATTTAATTTTATTTATTTTATTTTATTGGGGGGGGGGGGGGGGGGTGTAAAACATGAGAGCTTTCACTACAGAGTGTACTCGTATTTTGTTGCATGCTTCTCTCGCATGTTGTTATTGTTTTATGCTGTTCTCGCATGATGCTGTTGTTTTATGCTGTTCTCGCATGATGTTGTTTTATGCTGTTCTCGCATGATGTTGCTTTACGCTGTTCTCGCATGATGTTGTTTTATGCTGTTCTCGCATGATGCTGTTGTTTTATGCTGTTCTCGCATGATGTTGTTTTATGCTGTTCTCGCATGATGTTGCTTTACGCTGTTCTCGCATGATGTTGTTTTATGCTGTTCTCGCATGATGCTGTTGTTTTATGCTGTTCTCGCATGATGTTGTTTTATGCTGTTCTCTCATGATGTTGCTTTACGCTGTTCTCGCATGATGTTGTTTTATGCTGTTCTCGCATGATGCTGTTGCTGTACGCTGTTCTCGCATGTTGCTGTTCCTTGTGAAGATTCGCTCTAGTACGAAATGAAATCAACCCGCTGTTTTGCTTGAGCATCAAGATGGGCCGCAATTTAATGACAATAGGGCAAGGTAAATTTTCCGTTATGTAGTCATACCATTGTTATGGTTGAGAGAGGGCTGGTACTAACATTCCAGTGAACAGCAATAGTACAGAGACATTCCGCTGGCAATACTAATTATCCGTGAACTCAATCAGGAGCAGAACATGCATCCTCCTCAGAACCATCTGTGATCATTGTACACGCAGCTCGTGATGATGTTGCTACTCTGTCATGAACTAAGGCCAGTAGTGTGACACTGAACTTTCACTCGGGATGTTATATCTATCAAATGAAGTGAAATTAGGGAGCAACAGTAAGATGTAAAACAGATAGACGGCAAATAAAGTAAACAAGTGGGATAGAGAGATAATATAACAGGAGAGGCAGAGGGAGAATGAGAACAAACAAGGAAAAAGAGAAAGAGAGCGTGTGAGAGGAAGAAAAAGTGTGTGTGAGTGCTAGAAGAGAGAGACAACAAAGAATGGCTCAAATTCAATTTTCCTGACGTCAAGATTGCGTGGTTTCACTAGGCCCTTGTCCGATTGTTGGTTTTGTGGTCTCGGTCTCTCTCTCTCTCTCTCTCTCTCTCTCTCTCTCTCTCTCTCTCTCTCTCTCTCTCTCTCTCTCTCTCTCTCTCACTCTCTCTCTCTCTGTGTTAATACAAAGTATGTCGTTAGCTGGACAGTAGCACTTCCAATAGCTGGCACAGTGTTAGACTTCGAAAATATAGGGAAACCAAGTGTGGGGATATGGGGAGGGGAGGAGGGAATAAATGAAAAGATCCCAGATATAATTGTCAGTGGACCGCTTATATCCAGTAATGGAGAAAATAAATTTTCATAGCACAAAAACACTGGTTGTACCGGGTCATGCATGCCTGCATCACACGGGTGTGATCTACCAGGTCAGAAAGCTGTGTTCCCGGCCTCGGTACTGTAACCAGCTCCAGAATTAGATCTGACTAAAGACCCGAAACCCTTGAGGCGACAACGAGTTTCATATTGTAAGAACATAACGTAAATAAATATTAGACAAGATCAATATATCGCGTTTCTGAATGAAGGGAATTCTCAATTTATAATACAAAAAAATTACCCAAATTTCTTTTTTAAACTTTTTCTTTTCATGGATTTCTTGAACTCTAAAGAGTCATGTTTATGGTCTGAATTAATAAAATTCACTTCTGGGTGAAGGGGGAAAGGAGATAAGACAGACGGAGATTGGGAGAAAGGGAGACAAACAGGCAGAAAGGCAAACAGACAGACAGAGTTTAGAATAATTCTGATTGCACCAACACGTATAATAAACCCCACTACAGTAAGACAAGCCTCAGCCGGAACCTGCTAATGGTCAACCGACGCCGTAAGAATAAGAAATTGTTACTACACGTGACCAAGAGTGCCTCGTTCTATCAACGGTTGGGAAGAAAACGTTGGAAACCAGAGACACACGCTGATAGAAGAACCAACGAGTCTCTTCGTTTTGTTTTGCCCCTTCTTTAAAGTCAATATTTTGCGACAAACACGTGATTTTAAATGATCGAACCATTGGACAGACACTGAAAAAGAGAACACATTCCAGCAGTGACCACGATTCGAGTGAATTTTTCGTTTCCTCCACCAAACTTGTTTTGAAGTAACCTTCTTTAAACAAAATGATGAAGTTTCGACAGGAGTTTCTACAATTTCGACGCCAGAAGATGTACTCTTTCTTTAACTTGTATCGGCTTCAGTCTAAATAAAATATTCGATACTGGAACAATATGCTGAACAATCAATTCGAGATGTAGACGATGGTGATGAAAAGATGTCACATATCTTGAACAAAACGAAACAAAACATAAATGAATAAATAAGAAAAAGAAAACTAATTGTCTCATGCACTAACGGTGACTTTGGAAACGAATGAGTCAACAACAGCGTCACCTAAAGACAAACAATAAGAGAACAAACAAAAAAAATGGTTCCACGCGGCACCTCGGGCAGAATGTTGAAAACTCAGCCAGCACCAAGCACCGCTGCTAGCAGTGCAGATAGCTGCTTATCAAAAACCTATGAACTATTCTGTTGTTGGATGCGAGACGTCCTCACAGCGAAAACAACAACAACAACAACAATAACAACTGTTTCCGCGCCGGGCGAGTAAATTAGTTCACGGCCAGGCTTGAGTTGTCGCTGAGAGAACACTGCCTGCCTTATCAACAACCTATGATATATTCTGTTGTTGGATGCGAGACGTCCTCACAGCGGAAACAACAACAACAACAACAACAACAATAACAAGTGTTTTCGCGCCGGGCGAGTAAATTAGTTCACGGCCAGGCTTGAGTTGTAGCTGAGAGAACACTGCCTGCCTTATCAACAACCTATGATCTATTCTGTTGTTGGATGCGAGACGTCCTCACAGCGAAAACAACAACAACAACAACAATAACAACTGTTTCCGCGCCGGGCGAGTAAATTAGTTCACGGCCAGGCTTGAGTTGTAGCTGAGAGAACACTGCATGCAGCACCGTGACGGCGAGTGGTCCACTGGGCCGCTGACTCGACACGCGCGACGTTGAACTGCAGACATCATCATTCATGTCGCAACAGCGGTGAAATCTTGCACTGGGGTACACCTAATGAACTATTAATAGACCATAGGTGAGGGGAATGTCAATGCAACAGGGCCGGTGTCTGCGCAGTACTTTCTCGCCGTGACAGCCAGGTATCGGTGCTGTTATCTTTCTAGCTGACTCATGCTAGACATGGAATCAACTTAGTCAAGGTGTAGCCTACCTACTTACACGTCCTGATCTCGTGTAACACAATTACTGTCATGGTGCAAGAGATGTCACGTGACACTGCACTATTGCTTACTGAAATAGTCTGGTGGTACAATATACCTGAGTGTCTCTTCAGCTGAATTCAGTTCCCGAACATTCCAGCTCAAAGAGTGTCTGTATTTAGTCTGTTTCTATCTCCTCAATCTCTCTCCCTTCATAGTCTGTCGCCAAAACTCTTCTCATCTTAAGGAATATCAGCCTGCGCCTCTCTCTCTCTCTCTCTCTCTCTCTCTCTCTCTCTCTCTCTCTCTCTCTCTCTCTCTCTGCTCACACCAGAATACGCTTGTAAACCGACACCAATTACTGACAATCTTTTGACCCCAGTTAGCGTCGCGTGCGGGTCAAGATGGCTTTAGTTACGGAAGAATAGATTACATCTATGTTCTGGTCAAAGGGTCAGAGGTCAGCGTAAAGCAGGAAGAGAATATCACAGCCTAGACTGTCTGCAATGGACGGTAGAAGTAGAATCAGCAGTTACTGTGTGTCGTAAAGTTGTGACAATACGTCAGACGACAGCCTCAGTGGGAGAATCAACAGTTACTGCTCTCTCTCTCTCTCTCTCTCTCTCTCTCTCTCTCTCTCTCTCTCTCTCTCTCTCTCTCTCTCTCTCTCTCTCTCTCTCTCTCTCTAACTCTTTTTTTTTTTCTTAATTTCTCTTTCTCTCCACCTCTCTCTATATTTTTCCGCGCCTCTCGCTCTTTCTATTTTTCTGGACTATATTCACCCCAAGTGATTCTTGACCATAGAGGGCCGAAGTTCTGCAAATCCTAATCTGAGATATTAAACATATTAAATCAAAACACTTGATCATAGAGAAAGCCCAGACGCTTGAAAACGAAAATCGTCCGCAGCTCTACCAAACTCTTCTGCTTTCTCTTCTAATTCCATGATCACAGCACCTCCCTGCTGCATCGACTCCTGCCGAAATTGTTTGCCCAGAGATAAGCGCTCGAGGGCTAATAAAGATTGAGATAAAAACAAGAGAGCACTTAGAGCAGATAATAATATCAACCTGAGCGTCTGGCTAAATCTGACCGTATAGCTGCACAACGATCACCTGTGGATTGACAGTCACGTGTGGTTCGAGACGGCGGGAACAGCCCTGGGGAACCTCACTGGGCGCGGGTCACGTTGCATCACTAGACCTGGGGTAGATGGACTAGATCTAGACCCATGTCAGGTTCCAGACAGAGCGCAAGCTTGACGACTCCAATCATAGGGAGTTCAATATTGAAGATAACAATAAGGCGGAGCAGGGGTCGTTGTCAGTTCTGTTCAGACCAGGCCTACCATAAACGGCGAGGTTACCGCTTGGTGGAGAGAGAAACTGGTGAGGACGGACAGGTGTTGAGAGAGACCGTCAAATCTAGACTTCTCGTTGGGGGAAGATGCTAGACATGTGTGTGTGTGTGTGTTCACAGTAGTCTAGGAGAGGCCACAAGGAGGGAAAGAGATACTTGGACACTGTAGTCATTGCAGGAGGGGTAGGAAATGAATCTGAAAGACACAAAAGAAAGAGAATCGAGGACAACGAAAAAAAAAAGAAAAGAAGGAGATGATGAAAACAAGAAGAAGAAGAAGAAAGAGAGAGAGAGAGAGAGAGAACTGAATCTTAAAAGTATAAAATGTAATCGATATAAAGCATTTCATGGAGGAAAGGTCTTGAAATTAAATCCCATGTAAAAAATGTAATAATCACATTGTTATACAACATTACTGATGTATTGATTGAGTCACTGAAGGTCATTGGACGAGGAGACACCACACACAGACATGGCAGAGATGCATATAGAGAGAGGCCGTGTTGAGAGTGTGTGTATGTGTGTGTGTGTGAACGTGAATGTGTGGTGGGTGAGGAAAGACTGAACTCTGACGTCAGTAATAGACTATCCGCTTGCTGCCTGCAAATTAAAGACGGTTGAAGGATACAAAATCATAAAAAACTAATGTATGCAGGGAGACGGGTTGACAGTTTTGCTCAAAAGGAGAGAGAAGGAGAGAGAAAGAGAGAGAGAGAGAGAGAGAGAGAGAGAGAGAGAGAGAGAGAGAGAGAGAGAGGTGAGAGGTGAGAGAGACTGAAGAGGAGAGATAAAATTGAGGGAGAGAGATATAAAGCATGTAAACACGACTCCCAGATCAAGCATTGTAGTAACTTCTCTTCCATTATTGTTCAAGAAGAAACGATCAGCAGATGCCGAGTTTTGAAGAACTGGATACATTCTGAGAAAGATGGCATGAAGAACTGGATACATTCTGAGAGAGATGGCATGAAGAACTGAATACATTCTAAGAAAGATGGCATGAAGAACTGGATACATTCTGAGAAAGATGGCATGAAGAAGTGGATACATTCTGAGAAAGATGGTATGAAGAAGTGGATACATTCTGAGAAAGATGGCATGAAGAAGTGGATACATTCTGAGAAAGATGGCATGAAGAAGTGGATACATTCTGAGAAAGATGGCATGAAGAACTGGATACATTCTGAGAAAGATGGCATGAAGAAGTGGATACATTCTGAGAAAGATGGCATGAAGAACTGGATACATTCTGAGAAAGATGGCATGAAGAACTGGATACATTCTGAGAGAGATGGCATGAAGAACTGAATACATTCTAAGAAAGATAGCATGAAGAACTGGATACATTCTGAGAAAGATGGCATGAAGAAGTGGATACATTCTGAGAAAGATGGTATGAAGAAGTGGATTCCAAGCAACCCAGACACATAAAACTAACAGCGAGCTTTGTGGGTAGTTAATGGGACAATAAATCAATAACCGACGATCAAATTCCAGGATCACGCTGGCTGGGCTGAGAAAGATGGGAAATTATGTATGATGCGATGTGATGTGACTATAGCCTATCTAGAGGACCCCCCCCCCTCTTTTCGAGATGTGGTCTCTGCACCAAACATTCTCCCTCATCATGCAGGAAAGTGTGGGAGATTCCCTCACAGTCGTGCTGAGGTTCGAACTCCAGATGAAGTATCCAAACAGATCACAGAGCTTGTACTTTAACATGCGGCCTTCGCGACCAGGTGACGGAAGAATGGAAGAATCTATTCAGTTGTTGAGGAGAAGTATAGGAAGATTGAGAGCCGCGAGGACGCTTTAATGAAAGGAGAATAATGTTTAAACGTTTTACGCAAAGGGAAAAGGGAGGCCTTGAGTATAGAAGGGTCGACAGCAATCAATAGTATGGTTATAACATTCTTTATCTTCTGTACGATTGTACTCTCTCTCTCTCTCTCTCTCTCTCTCTCTCTCTCTCTCTCTCTCTCTCTCTCTCTCTCTCTCTCTCTCTTCCGCTTGCTGGCTTTCATCTTATTTCTGTGTTCAGCTCTTTTCTTTCACTTTCTTCATATTGCCTTAGATTGTCTCTTTCTCTCCATACCCGTTGATCAACCTATCTCGCACCCACCTCCACTCCCTCTCTCCCTCTCCTCTTACTCTTCTAACAAGGAATAACGAAGTGCGGGAATAGGGATGAGACAAAACGCAATAAATTGACTCTGTTCGACTAGATTTCAAACAAAAAACCAAAATATGCTGATGATACTAAAAACCATTTTGTTAACAACTGGAAACTCAAACAAATGCACAGTTATCCGAGTATTAATCAACCGTAATATCAATTTCCGCAGGAATACGGGGGCCATGCGTGTGTGTGTGTGTGTGAGTATATGTGTGTAGACAACAGCCTGCCTGTTTCCACAGTAAAGATCGTTCTGCTGTTTAGAATCACTCGCGCATAGCCCGAACAGGACTATAATGTGAATGTACATTTCCATCGCGGTTTGCTTTATATGTTAATACAACAGGAACATCAAGAAGAAGCACGACGGTCGCTGACATTTCGAAACCAAAAATTAATTTTTCATTATTTTTTTGACGCACGAAGGTCACAGCATATTGCGTTTTCTGAGCAAAAGACGCAGTTGATGAGCAACCTGAACTATACGACATCGGACTGACGGTGTTCACCTACATCTCACCCGATACCAACAACAGCCTCGATAAACCCAGTGAGATGCGACGTACGTGATAGCTCAGAACCATAGTTACAGCCCACACGCAATGGTTGAGGCAATGGTGGCTTGGTGGGTAGGGCTTCAGAGCCAGTGTTTAGACCTTGAGGGATGGAAGTCTCACTAGAAACCCAACGATTTGACCATACAAATGGAACTCGCACGGTTATTATCCATCCATACCAGTGTGAATAACTGGTATCAGACTATTTTTGTGGACAAAAAATTGTACCGACCTGCTTGAAACAAGGCATTTAACTGAGCTTCTACTCGATTGTCCGACGTGTGGGTGTAGGTCGATGGATTGGTTAGTATGATAAGTAAGTAAAGCAGACCATCCCACGCCGAACGGTGGCCTCATAGCTACCGTCTCTATGATAACTGCTGTGACAATTTCCAGTATCAATGTATTTTAAGTAAAACAAAGGGTTGTCAGACCTTTTTTTTAAATGTCGGGTTGTTTTGACCTCTTTAGCGCAAGCATTGTGTGGTGGGTGATAGTAAAAACTGGCTCATTCTGGAGACGGTGCTCACTGTGGAGTGCACTGAGTCATGCGCTCTTCAGGTAAACTCAACCTTGTCATGAAAATTAGCTCATTTGAAGATCAGAGTATAACTAACCGGATTTTTATTTTTTTTCATTTTCATGGAATAAATCAAATACTGAACACCCACGTCAGACCTTGCTGTATTTTTGTTAATTCCTGCCGGTAACCTATGATGCCAAGGAGAGCGTACAGGCCAGGCCTGTGTAGACAGCCTGCTCGGTCGTTCCTCTCTCGATGAGCAGAAGATCCGAGTTGTAGCCAGGTGGGAGCAGGTGCAGCCAACGCCAGGTCTGTGCATCACAGTTTCTTCTTCTTGACATAATTTGTTGCTTCACTTTTTAAAGACTCTGTTTTAAGTTTTGGGAAAATATGCACGTAATTTATTTGCTGTTTCAGCATTTCAGTGGATTTGTCAGACGGATTCGATAAATGTATTATTGGTTATAGCTTTCAGTATGGGTCAGCATAAACTAAAGCGAAGAGATATAAATAAATCCCCTCACAAGGCTGCCGTTGTTGGATTATCCGGGTTCTTCCTTCCACAATTCTCACGTGTGAGGGAATCCAGGCAATTTTTATTTGTATTTGTCTCATCGATCTTTTAAGTCAAATGTAGAACATTTTTTTTTTTTATGTTTCTAAGTTTTAAGGTTTTATTTTGAAAACTATCATACAGAGAGACTATTAGTAAATTTTAATAATAATAATAAATGTTTAAAATATTTTTTTAAATATAAATTTGAAATTTCATTGATGGCAAGGAACTTGCGCTGTATTTCTACACACACACACACACACACACACACACACAAAACCGAACAGTCATCTTTCCGGTGGACACAATCCGAATTGTCTGGCAAGTGCCAGAGAGAGTGTGGCTGCTGCCACACTCTCTACACACAGCCTGAGACAGCAGTATAAGCCTCAGAGTTTGAGCTTTATGGTTTCCTTTAACTCTACAAACTCCTATCTAAAAATCTCTTTCGCTTGTGTTGTATTTTTGTTTCTTTTTAATATATGCTCCCAAGAAAAAGAGGATGAAAGCGAGAGGAGAGAGAGAGAGAGAGAGAGAGAGAGAGAGAGAGAGAGAGAGAGAGAGAGAGAGAGAGAGAGAGAGAGAGAGAGAGAATGGTGGTGGAAGTGGAGGTTCTATATCAAAGAAATCCAAAACAACTCTAGGTTGTATAAACCAGTCTCTAAATTAACGGCAACATAAAATTAGGCCGCAAGAAATTTTAAAAAGTATATATAAAAATAATCGTATCCCACCATTCGCCACCGGGAGAAACCACGGTTTAGACAATGTGGCAAAAGGCAGGAATGATACACGAGAAGGAACTTTACGATATATCGCAGCCGATGACAAAAGTTTTAGTTTACTCGGAAAATTCATTTAGGTTGGTGTTACAGGCTAAAGTGGTGCGTTAATTAACTTAGAAGATGACAAGATTCGTGAACTGGTTCACGAAATGGCATGAATAATTTGCTTTAATTATAATGATGTAGTCCATAGTTAATACTGCTTTTGATTTAAAAACTCGTTAAAATTAGTAGCGTTTGACATTCAAACAAACATACACCTACAGGCTGTTGTTAATTTTGATCTGTGAATTAATCTAATGGCTTTCGGAGATGAACTAGAGAGAGGGAGAGAGAGAGAGAGAGAGAGAGATTGTATGAGATATACGGGTGAGCGAGAGAGAGAGAGTGTGTATGTAATTACGTAAAAGAGATGAGGAAAACTTCCAGTATGCACAAAAACAGTACAAAATATGGACATGAGCTCATTCCGTATTCCCAGATCTATTTTAAAACCCTTTAAAACGCTCATAAGTTGGCTATGAATTTCAGCACACTAATCACAGTACTTGCAAACTGCGCACTAGTTTATCTTTACCAACATTATTTGAGGGGGGGGGGGTTAAAACGGATCTGTTATTAGACTTGGACTTTTACAAAACTAGCTGACTACACTTATTGATGAATGATCTTGAGGCTCAAGAACCGCTCTTTACTCGCATCATCAAGTCACTAACCTCGGGAAAATTCAGACTTGTCACAACAGTTGGTTTATTATTATTATTATTATTATTTTTTTTTTTTTTCAAATTTTTGTGGCCGCCATCGTGTTTGATGGATAACCGAGATCAAGAACATACTCATTTTTTTTTCCATTATACATACACACGATTAGAATTTAATCGATTTCTTCCTAATTAAAATAATAAATTGCTATTGAACGGTGGAAAACTAATCAAATATTTAAACTTTCCGACGAAAGACCAAAAAATCGGTAATCCAAGAAAAATGCATCGGTTGTGTGGAATTATTTTACATGCCCAGTGGCGACTAAACCGAGCTCAGGGCGTGAGAGAGCAGGGGAAAAAAAATAAAAATAAAGATGGAAGAAAAGACCGGACCATCCAGGGCCAAGTGCTGAGATCATTACAGTCGTGAATAATAGTAATAGTAATAATAATAATAATAATAATAATAATAATAATAATAATAATAATAATAATAATAATAGTAATAGTAAGAAGAAGAAGAAGAAGAAGAAGAAGAAGAGGAGGAGAAGGAGGAGGAAATCTTCGATGAAAAAACCAGTTTACACTGAATGCTGTGATCCACATAAGACAGAAATCATGCTTTATGGTCTCTCTCTCTCTCTCTCTCTCTCTCTCTCTCTCTCTCCTCTCTCACCATGAGCTTATTAGAGTTTACACGCGAAACTTTACAAAATTCAAATCATAAATAAAGTTAGAAGCCCCACTTTAGCATCTCTAGCATAATCTCCGGCCAGGATAGCTGGTGGCCGTGGTGGTAGAACAGACAGCCCATCCAGACATACGTAGATATACGCAGGATTGTTCTTTCACAGTTCGATCCCTAAACAACCGAAACTCACTATTTTACACGTCTGCCTTGTCCACCGACCAACGGAAGTTGATTGAAATGCAGAAAAATGTCTGAGATCACCGTTTGTGGACAGGCTATATCAAACAGCCAAACAAATACCGTGACAAGGAAGACAAGACTGTCTTGCAGTATTTTGTAAAGTCCGGCTGTCCTAACCATAGGGTGTTGTTTCTCGCCTGGCAGTCAGTATGCGCGTAACATGGTGAAACAATATAATATAATGATCATGTAGGATTCGGTGGACTGACACGGCTTTTGGTGTCCACTGATCGCTTTCTATCTATTGGGCATTCCTAGTTTGTCGGTCAAGAGCCAAAGCCGAGGCTGGACAGGGCTACACTGGACAACGGTCGAACATGTCTTGATTAACCTAACCACAGGTACAACAGTCCGTCACACACTCACACACACGCTGCGGAAAACACGTACACATGCGAAACAAAAAGAGTGTCATTGCCCCCCACCTCTCTCTCTCTCTCTCTCTCTCTCTCTCTCTCTCTCTCTCTCTCTCTCTCTCTCTCTCTCTCTCTCTCTCTCTCTCTCTCTCTCTCTCCCTTTACCTGGAGACTCATACAAACACTAATTTTTGAGGGACCAAACGATCGCTTTGACAGAGGAAAGTTATGAGAAGAAGAGTTTGCGTCACAGAACAGCAATGAGAACAGATCATAGGATGAAATAATTGAGCATCAAGGTAGTGGGAGAAAAGAAGAAGAGACGGAGAGAGAGGGAGCGAAAGAGAGAGAAATAATACAGAAAAAGATGTGCGAGAGGAAGATACGAAATAAGATATAGAAGGAAATAGATAAGGAAAGAAACAGGAGGGGTGTGAGACAGAGAGAAAGAGAGAGAGACAGATAGATGGAGAGAGAAAGAGAGAGAGACAGATAGATGGAGAGATGACGGTGTGGTAGCTTGCGGGTCAGAGAAGAGGATAATTTTAATACCACCGACACGTTTGACCACACCCGCTGACCTCCCGTCCTCCTTCCCTCTATACACACTCATTCCGAGATGACCACTAGTGGTCAGCATATCAATGCGTGACCCTACACTGCAGACACTAAAGAAAGAAAGAGAGAGCATTGGTCGGCGGAGTCAACAACCCAGCGCGGACAATACTGTAAGTCTACACAGTTAATACACGGAATAGAATATAGACAATCCCCCTGGACGCCATGGCCGAAATTTATAATAAACCTCCAAACGGGCGTTGACCACCAGGCGGTTGACATAAATGAAACCCAACCCAAGACACAGCGCGCGTCGTTTAGGAAAACCTTGTGTGGGCGAGGAGCGACCTGAGGAGAGGGTGGACATTGACGCGTCCGTTTATCTACCAGGAAATATGACCACTTGATCGCCGTGTCACATGTCGCAGGGCTGTGGGAAAATTCTGACTGTTCTCTCTTCCTATTTCTGGTCGCGCAAAGCAGAGCACGGTGTTATCATATCATTGACCAAGATTCTGTGGGTCATCAAGGAAACAAAAGTAACCACGATAAGACTGTCTGGGAAGAACTCTGGAATAACGTTACCAGACTGCGTTATTATGGGAAAATAGTAGTCGTAGTCGCAGTAAATAATAGAAGTAGTACTAGTAGTAGCGGCAGCAGCAGTAGTAGTAGTAGTAAGTGGCACCGCAGACCACTAAAATTTCATTGCCAGATTCACCAAGATGTTATTCAGAAGTGCGTTGGAAAGCTAGAAATGGTTAGAAGAAACTAAAATATATTACTTAACTACAAACCAAATGTTCGTTTTGAATTCTTTTTTTATAAGAAGAAATGGAGAATCTCACGGAGTCTTGAACGAAAAGGCAAGAAACAATGCAGCTTAGACTGTGGAGGTGTGTACTAAACAGAGCGTGAAAAATGTTCAAGATGAGAGGAGAAGAAGAGAGTTTGCTCACACAGAACAACAATAGCGGATCCACAAGCATCAGTTACTTTGACGAGAAAGGCAGCCATGAGTGGTTGTATAGCATTTATAAAACCTACATCGCTTCTATTTGTGAAGAGACATAATAGGTGTATTTCAAGTGAAGACACGAGTAGAGATCGGGAGACCGGCTGGGAGAACAGAGAAAGAGAAGAGAGAGAGAGAGAGAGAGAGAGAGAGAGAGAGAGAGAGAGAGAGAGAGAGAGAGAGAGAGAGAGAGAGAGAGGCAGGTTTGTATAATCATAAGAAACCGACGCAGAAAAAAAAATAAAAAAAAATTGCTATAAATTTTAAGTATAAACGTTTCGCCTTCAATGCAGCTTCGTCAGAAATTTGCCTTCTTTAGTGAGAGAGAGAGAGAGAGAGAGAGAGAGAGAGAGAGAGAGAGAGAGAGAGAGAGAGAGAGAGAGAGAGAGAGAGAAGTCATTGGTTCACCAGTTGGGGAACAAACATGATCAAGTAGCCTCGCCGGAGTAGTCCGAACAGTGATGCCGTATTCATTCTTTCCTCGTTCTCTCTATCCAAACTGGGCGATGGGCGGAAGGTACGCCGTATTCATTCTTTCCTCGTTCTCTCCATCCTAACTGGGCGATGGGCGGAAGGTACGCCGTATTCATTCTTTCCTCGTTCTCTCTATCCTAACTGGGCAATGGGCGGAAGGTACGCCGTATTCATTCTTTCCTCGTTCTCTCTATCCTAACTGGGCGATGGGCGGAAGGTACGCCGTATTCATTCTTTCCTCGTTCTCTCTATCCTAACTCGGCGATGGGCGGAAGGTACGCCGTATTCATTCTTCCCTCGTTTTCTCTATCCTAACTGGGCAATGGGCGGAAGGTACGCCGTATTCATTCTTTCCTCGTTCTCTCTATCCAAACTGGGCAATGGGCGGAAGGTACGCGATATTCATTCTTTCCTCGTTCTCTCTATCCTAACTGGGCAATGGGCGGAAGGTACGCCGTATTCATTCTTTCCTCGTTCTCTCTATCCAAACTGGGCAATGGGCGGAAGGTACGCCGTATTCATTCTTTCCTCGTTTTCTCTATCCTAACTGGGCAATGGGCGGAAGGTACGCCGTATTCATTCTTTCCATCCAAACTGGGCAATGGGCTGAAGGTACGCCGTATTCATTCTTTCCTCGTTCTCTCTATCCAAACTGGGCGATGGCCGGAGCTACCGTCCTGGCGAGGTAACCTCTACTCCTGGACTGTGTGTGTGTCTGGACTCTCTAGCAGCCCCCGCAGCATGTCCAGTCAGTGAACTGTGACCACAGCGGCTGAGGCTGAGCATGGAAACACCATCCCAAGCTGACCGATTGACCGTAGCGTGTATGTGCAGTGGAGTACCATCGCGTCCATTATGCGTCTGACTTCTCCATGTGGAACATGTCCGACTGTGTGTGTGTGTGTGTGTGTACACGGGGGGGGAATGGGGGGTCGGGTAGCACAAATCTCTCTCCCCCCCCCCCCCCTCAGACCGTGTTCATACTATCTGTGGCTGGACTGGTCTGAGGAAGCGGAACAACTTCTCTTCTTACACGCCACACGAGATACTCTCTGAGATGCTGACCACAGGTCGCGCGCGTGTGTGTGTATGTGTGTCCAGTGAGAGAAACTAAGAGATATTTCAACTGTAGAACCTTAAAGTGCAAAAAATATCAATTTATAATAATAATAATAATGATAATAATAATAATAATAATAATAATAACAATAATAATACCGTATCTTAGGTTCGAAGGGGAAGATCAAGCTACATTTAAAAAATCAGAAAGACTGCTTCTGAGTATGTATTATATTAATGTAGATGATCAGTTGTGAACTTTTCGAGAAAAAAAAAGTGATAAGGTCTGTGAATAAGAGAGAGAGAGAGAGAGAGAGAGAGAGAGAGAGAGAGAGAGAGAGAAGACAGATACACATACAGAGAAAGAGGAGTAAAGTGTGTGTCTTTGAGTTTGTGTATTATTTCTAATGCTCCAAGACTCGGCAGGAAATATTCAACCTGTCAGGCCCCCTACACTCCTACTAGCTCAAAACATTTAGCATCAAAGCTGACCCGATATCAGATTTGATCTGTTGAGGAGGATGGGAAACTGACAGATCTACGCTCTGACGCGTGGTACTCTACTGCGTCTGTGGGCCCCAGTTGGCTGCAGACTATCACCAGGACCGCACAGCTTCTCTGCTGGGCCAGGAGGAGAATTGGGCGGGAGGAGAAGAGGAAGCCGGGTGCATGCAGGGATTGACACGACGAATTTATCACAAAATAGAGATGCGTCGTTCACACTGGAATGACTCACTTCTCCTCTTTTTGTTAACGAATATGTGTGTGTGGCCCAAGTTTTGTTCAACTCGAGCCTATGATTGACAGAAGGAAAAATACGAATATCAAACACGGAAACAGACAACCCAGTCCACACTCCATCCAAAAAAATAATGAAAAATTAATTTTTTTTTCTGATAAATAAATAAAATAATAAAACAAATAAAAAAATAATAATAATAAATTAATAAACCCATTGATAAATAGATGACAGCAATCACGTTGATGTGATATATTTTTTTTCAAAGGAAAAAAAAAAGTTTATTTCAATACTAGTACTAGATCTAGGGAATCGGGCGAAGTTGTAAAGTGTTTGCGCGAGGTACTCTAGAAAAGGCTAAAGATCGCCAGGGCAAAGTTTGAAAGGCAAGTCGCGAGTATCAATTATAATCTAATTTGTTTGACTACACCACATCGTTATCGTTACAAGAGGCGTAACCAGTACAATAGAATGTCGCATATATTTCACGGTTACCGCCCTTTGACCGAGAGTCACGGAGTGCGACACGCGGTCTGACAGCATGAATGGGGAGGGCTGGGAAGTGGGCCGCTTAAACTATGTCAGGTATTTGTTCACGGCCTGCGCCTACAGGATTCAGGCGTTTACCGTTTGGGGCAGGAGAGGTGGAGATCTACTTCCCTGGTTTTCAGCTGACAGGCCGTCAGGAGAGAGCCAGGCCAAGCAGACCTGGGTCTCCCCCTCCAAGTCTTGCGGCGTTAGCAAGAGTACAGTGTATAGCGTACAGCAAGGATTAAGCCGGCATATTTTGACGCTAAACGAGGGGTAGTCGAGTCTTCTCACTTCGGAAGTTCCTCGGGGGCCAAAAAGCTGAGGGCTTTTGTGTTGGCTATAAACATGACAAAGAGAAAGCTGGGCACATGATCTTCTCTCTCTCCATTCTCCTAGCGCCACCCCCCCCCCCCCCCAAAAAAAAAAAAAAAAAAAAAAAAAAGAACCCTCTGACTTTAATCCTGAGAGTACTACGAGGGGACACCAAGAATTTGGTAATACACAGTCACGTCACGATAATAGAAACGTTAAAAAAGAATTGTGGCAACTTCTATCTGTAAAAGAATTCTTCAAGCTTAGGCGTCTGTGACTTAACCGCCACTTTTACACTATTATTTAAATTTAATTAGAAAAAAAAAAAAACAGCTTTAGAATGGCGATGTGTTGAGGGTACTCATATCATTCTAGAGTCTAGTTATCTCTTCGCACAAACAGAAGGAAGAGAGAGAGAGAAAGAAAGAGGCGGGGGGGGGGGGAGGGGGGGGTATTCGCGAATCGACAACAAAACGACCAAACTGTGTTTCCCGAGTGATTTAAATACATCTGAGCCTTACATGAATCTTGATACAAAAGCATCGCAACATAGGCCATTGGCCTACTTGTTTTGCTGTTATTTATTATTATTGTTATCATTATTATTATTTTTTGTTTTTGTTTTAGGTTCGAAAGGTCATCGTATTCAATTTACTAAAGAAGCTGGTATCAAGATGTCGAATCTCTCTCTCTCTCTCTCTCTCTCTCTCTCTCTCTCTCTCTCTCCCTCTCTCTCTCTCTTTTGTCAGATTTCAAATCTCTGTAGGACCTGATAAAGCGCTTGATTGATGGGTGTACTTGAGCTTATTGCTCTATATCTAGATCTAACTAGATTATTTAGATTCAATATTTATAGATCTGCAGTTTGCCAGAATGAGATGCCTTGCATCTGCCAAATTGGCCCGGGGAACAACAATCTTAAATCTGGAATCTAATCTAAATACAATAATAAATAATGTCAATATAAGGTTGTCTAGATCTAAATCTACGTCTAGCATATAGAGAGATAGGCTTTATTGTAAATGTAGAACTAGATTGAATATTGTGCACCCTCCGCGCTAGGCTATAGATCTAGAGCGAGATGTAGCGAATACCTGTTTATGGATGGCTAGATCTAGATCTAAGCCTTACCGAGGTCTGAAGTCAATTATCCTGCGAATCAAGCGTCGATAACTGCCGTTACATCCAACTCCTTGACGAGAGCATCAGAACACACAGAAATAATCCCAAACAATATACTCCAGGGACGAATGCACACGACTCAATTATTTTCTAAACATAATCCGTTGTGCACTGGGAACGTTTAGCGAAATCACAATCTGCAGAATCTCCGGTCTGTAGATTTAAGTCTTGATTGAGAGACATGCCGTGAAACTTATTCTCTCTCCCCACGCTGGCGTTCAACAAAACCCGACTCTAATGTTTCGCTAAGGGGCTAACAACAGAGCAGACGATTAGAAGAGAGGTAGCGATACCTCCATGCCCTCTCTCTCACACTTCGTCAGAGTAAACACACGCTGCGGCATTAACAAGCGTTAGAGCGATGAGAGACACCGAGAGAGAGAAAGAGAAGGAAACTTCCTAGTCCCTAATCAATCAAGAAACAAAGCATCTTACCTAGTATGAAACATTAAATCCACAAAATTTCGCTTGGTTTAGCGCCATTGTTTTAATCCGAGAGCTGCACGACAGTAAAATCCGACACGAATAATTGACAGGAATGAAAACTTACTTCGCCCCGCACACAATTTCACAGCTGAACGATAGTAAACAGTGTGTCGATATGGAGTTCCAGGCGGAGTTAGTGAAGTCAGTCACATACACACACACACGCGCTCCGCGGAACAGACCAACGGCCTCAGCGCTAAGCGCTTTCGCACAACAGAGACGGCTAATATGAATATTCATTAGCGAGAGGGGGGGGGGAAGAAGAAAGAGAGAGGAGGGCCACGGAACCTGTATAACGTACTGGCGGTGCTCGTCGACTACTTGGTGAGATGTGCGTCTTTCAGTCTCAGCGCGGGGGGACCAAACCAGGCGAGGACGAGAGAGGAGGGAGACCAGCAGAGAGAGAGAGAGAGAGAGAGAGAGAGAGAGAGAGAGAGAGAGAGAGAGAGAGAGAGCTATGGTGCGGGGTGGTGCGCGCTGAACTAAACCGATCTGTGAGACTTTCCGTCATCTGATTTATTTTCCTCCGGCGAGGAGTCGGCCGTCCGGGCAATGATTGAGTCCTGCCCCGCCAGGGCATCTATACCGTAATAATTATCACAAAGTAAGCTGTTTTGCCGCTTAGATTCTGGCGCATGAACAGGTTTTTGTAACTGAATAGGAACAGCAAAGCGTAGCGCTTGCTGTGGGACGGGCTAGTGCCACACCGGACTGATGCGGCTACCGTAAAATCCTTACTCAAAGTCAAGGAGTTTAAAAACCCCGTATTGTTCTCTCTCTCTCTCTCTATCTCTCTCTCTCTCTCTCTCTCTCTCTCTCTCTCTCTCTCTCTCTCTCTCTCTCTCTCTCTCTCTCTCTCTCTTGTACAAATCATACTCACATAGTGTTACTCATAGTCACATAGAGTGTGAATCCTCCCCTACCACCTTCCACCAGCTCCTCAATGTTTCATTCTCTTTTAAATCTCTTTCCCTTCCGTGTTCTTCAATCTCTGATGCCTTTACCCAAAGCTTCCTCCCTTTCCCTCCTTTTCCTCCCTTTCCCTGGCCCAAGTGGCCCAGAATGTCCCAGGCCTGGCAAAGCTGCTCCTCCTCTCCCCCACCCCACTTTAGCAAGCTTCTCTTGGAGACGCTAAAAGTGTGACAAAGCGAAACCGTAGCCTCCAGCCACACAGGCAGAGTCAAAGAGGACAACCAGTGAGGAAGGGGGGGGGGGGAGGACGGAAGCCATCTCGGTATTATTTAAAAAGTCAGAGGAAGGTGGGAAATCCGTAGAAATCCTCGAGAAACTTAGGAGACACAATTATTTCACGCTGATCGGAACGCGAAAGTGAAGAGGGAAGAAAAAAAAAAAGGGTGTGGGTGGGGGGGGGGGGGTGTTAGTAGCAAAAGATGGGGTGGAGGAGTGTGGTGGCTGAGGGATGACGGAAGGTTTCCTGTACAGATGTCTGACGGACGGGGCCAGCGTGCTTTGTCCGCGCTCATTGATCGACCGCGTCCTTTTCTCTCGCGCGACACAAGTGAATCTTGAGGCGGATTCGCCACGATCGCCATCTCCTCGCGGATAAACAAAGATTGGAGGCCTGTGTTAATTGGGACCTCCGAGACCCTCGGAGATGCTAGAGAGGGGAGGTTGGGGGGGGGGGGGAGGAGGGGGGGAGAGAGACTGAGGGAATATTTAGAAAAATACGAACAGGCCCAAGTCATGAGGTCATTGAAATGACAGAAGGCGGCGCTTGTAAATAAATGCACAGCGTGTTTCCTCCAGCAGATTCTCATCTTGGCCTTTTCACATTTCTGTGAAATCTCAACAACAGTTTGATAGGCACCATACATTTATAAGATTAGTGTGTGTTTGTTTGTTGTTTTTTTTTGTTTTTTTGTTGGTTTTTTCCCGTCTATTGACAGCACACATTTATTAAATGCAATTAGGCTTTTGATTAGATAGCAGTTATTTCCAGCGGGCTTCTTCACCATGATTTTAATCATTATTGCTTTCTTCTTCTTCTTCTTCTTCTTCTTCTTCTTCTTCTTCTTCTTCTTCTTCTTCTTCTTCTTCTTCTTCTTCTTCTTCTTCTTCTTCTTCTTCTTCTTCTTCTTCTTCTTCTTCTTCTTCTTCTTCTTCTTCTTCTTCTCCTTCTTCTTCTTCTTCTTCTTCTTCTTCTTCTTCTTCTTCTTCTTCTTCTTCTTCTTCTTCTTCTTCTTCTTCTTCTTCTTCTTCTTCTTCTTCTTCTTCTTCTTCTTCTTCTTTTCCTTTTCAATACCCTTTGCACTTAGCTTACATTTGTAACTAACCAACAGTCATTAACTTTCATTTTCTACCAACCTACATGAGAACACCCAGTATCAATCTCTGAATGAGACTTAGAGACGACCAATACAAATTAACTGCTAAACTCCCACAGGCTTAGGAGACGGTCAGCATTAATGAACATTTTACCTTCCACAGACTTAGGAGATGAACAAGACTATATTGAACATCTTAATTCCACAGACTTCGGAGACGATCATCACCCTTGAACATCTTAATTCCACAGACTTCGGAGACGATCATTACCCTTGAACATCTTAATTCCACAGACTTAGGAGACGATCATCACCGTTGAACATCTTATTCCACAGACTTAAGAGACGATCATCACAATTGAATATCTGAACAACATTATTGAACTGCTGAACACCCACAGACTTAGGAAACGAGCAGCACGTTTGAAAATGCTGAACACCCACAGACTTAGGAGAAGAACAGCACGTGAGAACTGCTGAACACCCACAGACTTAGGAGACGAGCAGCACGTGAGAACTGCTGAACACCCACAGACTTAGGAGACGAGCAGCACGTGAGAACTGCTGAACACCCACAGACTTAGGAGACGAACAACCCTTGAGAACTGCTGAACACCCACAGACTTAGGAGACTAACAGCACTTGAGAACTGCTGAACACCCACAGACTTAGGAGACGAAAAGCACTTGAGAACTGCTGAACACCCACAGACTTAGGAGACGAACAACCCTTGAGAACTGCTGAACACCCACAGACTTAGGAGACTAACAGCACTTGAGAACTGCTGAACACCCACAGACTTAGGAGACGAACAACCCTTGAGAACTGCTGAACACCCACAGACTTAGGAGACTAACAGCACTTGAGAACTGCTGAACACCCACAGACTTAGGAGACGAGCAGCACGTTTGAAACTGCTGAACACCCACAGACTTAGGAGACGAACAACACTTGAGAACTGCTGAACACCCACAGACTTAGGGGACGAACAGCACGTGAGAACTGCTAAACACCCACAAACTTAGGAGAAGAACAGCACGTGAGAACTGCTGAACACCCACAGACTTAGGAGACGAGCAGCACGTTTGAAACTGGTGAACACCCACAGACTTAGGAGACGAACAACACTTGAGAACTGCTGAACACCCACAGACTTAGGAGACGAGCAGCACGTTTGAAACTGCTGAACACCCACAGACTTAGGAGACGAACAACACTTGAGAACTGCTGAACACCCACAGACTTAGGAGACTAACAGCACTTGAGAACTGCTGAACACCCACAGACTTAGGAGACGAAAAGCACTTGAGAACTGCTGAACACCCACAGACTTAGGAGACGAACAACACTTGAGAACTGCTGAACACCCACAGACTTAGGAGACGAACAACCCTTGAGAACTGCTGAACACCCACAGACTTAGGAGACTAACAGCACTTGAGAACTGCTGAACACCCAAAGACTTAGGAGACGAGCAGCACGTTTGAAACTGCTGAACACCCACAGACTTAGGAGACGAACAACACTTGAGAACTGGTGAACACCCACAGACTTAGGAGACGAGCAGCACGTTTGAAACTGCTGAACACCCACAGACTTAGGAGACGAGCAGCACGTTTGAAACTGCTGAACACCCACAGACTTAGGAGACGAGCAGCACGTCTGAAACTGCTGAACACCCACAGACATAGGAGACTAACAGCACTTGAGAACTGCTGAACACCCACAGACTTAGGAGACGAACAACACTTGAGAACTGCTGAACACCCACAGACTTAGGAGACGAACAGCACGTGAGAACTGCTGAACACCCACAGACTTAGGCGACGAGCAGCACGTCTGAAACTGCTGAGCGGTCAGATCGATGGCGACTCATGTATAAATCACGAGGAGTGAAGTGCACCGTGAGAGAATATAAACTGATTGATT
>JAWDGP010001129.1:242500-270000 GCA_033675545.1 Elysia crispata | reverse complement strand
GAAGGAGGGAGGGAGGTCTGATGGGAATCATTGTTTTAAAAGCAAATGGAGGATTGGAATCAGGAAGGAAGGAGCGGGTTTAAGCGGTGTGAAAAAAAAAAAGGGGGGGGGGGGGGGGTGACAAAAATTAAATTACAGGATGTGATAGGATGAGAGCATGAGGAGCTATTGAGTGGGCAGGGGGCGGGGCGGGAGGGGGGGAGATGGAAAAACAGTTTCGACAAAAAGGGTGAAAGGTTATTGTGAGTAGAAGGGCGTCCTCACCGTGAGGATACGTGCATGTGAGTGCATCTCTGATCTGAACCAAGTTGTGGTAGCTCATCACATACATTGGTTCAGCCGATTTGACCTGGTGCACGTGCGAGATTTGTGGTACAACACTGACAGGTGTCGAGTAGGGGTGTACAAACATCTTCATCATCATTGCACAACATCTGCAGCAACACCAATAGCTACAACATCATCAGCAACAGCGGCACTCACAGAGACAGATGGTAGAGGAAAGATGGTTCTGGATAATACGGGAATATATCACGTGATGACGGCGGGGGCGGAGGGGGCATATAGGAAGTGAAAGGAAGAGGAGAGAGAGAGAGAGAGAGAGAGAGAGAGAGAGAGAGAGAGAGAGAGAGAGAGAGAGAGAGAGAGAGAAGAGAGATGAGTGAAGAAGGAACAGAGAAACAGACAGAAAGTTAGACAAACAGAACAAGAATTGATTGACAATTCACAAAGAGTGAGCGAATTACACAGAGAGATGGAGCCGAGGCATAATGTAGTTTCGAAATGAATAGAAACATTTGTTAAAAAAAAAAACTTAGAGAAGGTGATATGAAGATTTCAACTACTCACTGCAGACAGACAGACATACGGAGAAACGCTACAATCGACTCACTCATCATCCTCTAGACAAAAGAGTTATTCTCAACCAGAACTTGTCAATTAGCTGGAAAAATGAAGATTTTCCTCCAACCAAAGATATCTCCTAGAATTTTCGGTGAGGTGAACATTAACCAGGGAGGAACAAGGAAAAAAAGGGGAGATCAAACCAAATCAGAACAGAGACGAAAGTTCGAGAGGGGGGAAAAAAGGCAAATATCTAGGTCATCTCCGCAACCCGTTGTTTAAGGGGCTTTAACTCTTGTCAAATCCGGGCCATTGGGTCGCGCAGGCTGAGGTCATGACCTTAGAACATAGAGATAGCGGATGGAAACTAGAGGCGGGAAAGGCACACATCTCGGGATGTTTGAGAGGTGAATTACACTTTTGTCTTACTCAACATTCTGTACTCTACGTATTCGGATCGCTCTAGGTGAGTAGGGTGGGGGTGTTCGGAAAGGTAAGCTGCTGTTTAAGTAGTGGGTGTTACATGACCTTAGTTAAAAATGTTATCATACTAACTTCCAAATCAACACGCGCACATACGAGACAGACAGACAGGTACCGCACTCCACGGCTGTTTACGTCATGGTTTCCCGAGGCGTAACTTGAGACAAGAGCATTTTTACCATAAAATACGCAGTTGATGACGTCAACAGGTAAGGTCATCCTTTCTGCACTTTTAATCATTCAATGTAGACAAATTCCACTTTGCCTTTTCATTAGAATACAGTTGGTTGAACTAGATTTATATTCAAATCTGGGTTCAGACAACGAAAAGAGTACCTCAATTTCTCCCTTTGACTAAAAAAAAAAAAAAATAAATAAAAAAAGTATACACTTTTAATTTATCAGGGTACAATTCAAATGTTAAGGTTTCGAGACAAGACACGAAAAACAATAATAAGACAAATAAATTAATAAATTATAAGAATAATAAATTAATAGATTATTAGACAAATAAATGAATAACTGATTAGACAATTAAATTAATAACTTATAAGACAATTAAATCAATAACATTCATAAGGCAAACAGACTCATATTTACGGATTTACTACGCTGTTAAATTTTATTGGGCTTCTTTTTGCAATTTCATGTTTGTTGGACAAGATATGACGGTTTTTTCATGGATCACTTTAAAAACTCCTTTATTGGGGGGTTGGGGGATTGGGGGTCGTCCGTTCAAAGATGTTTGCAAATATTTTGTAAAGGAATAAAAAGTTCGAACATTGTGTTTTGAGAACTTGAGGAAAATTTTGTTTCCAATAATTGGTGTCTGTCTTTTGGTGAAAGAAACGGGTGTGGCCGGTATAGATAGCATTAGTCGGGCAGATTCAGAGAGACTGTGGTTTTAGCTCATTTTGTGATTGTTGTCACATTTACAGTCACTAAAGTCTACACAAGGTTTATTTCGCCTTAGAAAGGAAAATCTACCGGGTATTGGTCCTTTTAAAGACTGACAGGGTGGTTGATGTGGCTTAATAGTTAGATGGTTGCTGTCTGGTAATAACGATGATGTTAACGATGATGGTGGTGACATCGAGGCGGTAATGATATTGATAAAGATGATGTTGACTATAATCGTGCTGATGGCGATGATGATACCAATAATGATGATGACAGCTATACTGATAATGATGATGATGATGATGATGATGATGATGATGATGCGCTGAAAGTTATTGTATCAATGATTGCTAAATTTTGTCACTGTTTGTCTGACTTATTTACTCATTATTAATTGATTATTAAATTGATTTTTTTATTGATTCCTGTATTGACCTAAAGATTAGTCGCTTAATTATTTCTAAATAGAAGAGTTCATCGCAATGCAAGGTAGAGTTAATAAGATGAGTATCCTAAACAAACCAACTGTGATAATGCGTTAACCCTTTGTAGAAAGTCCCTGTAGAGGTGTGAAACATGAAATCTTCAGTGTAATTAGCTTCTCAACAACGTGTGACAGAGGGTTTATATTAACAAGCGAAACGCCGAGCTGTCACGGTATGATTGTCAGTGTTTCAACACTGACTGTGTCGGGTTACAAATCTGTTGGGGTGTTGTTCATCAGCCTGGGACTGGGATCCTAGCGGTACAGGAGTTTGGAGGGGGAGCAGAGGGGGGTGGGGCTGCGAGAGAGACACAGAGAGAGAGAGAGAGAGAGAGAGAGAGAGAGAGAGAGAGAGAGAGAGAGAGAGAGAGAGTTATAGAGAGGAAGAAAGAGGGTGATAAAGAAAACAATAGAAAGAAAGAAACAAATATTGATAGAAGAAAAAGGAGAGATTGGGAGAAAGAGAATGAGTTTGTTAGAGAATAAAGAGAGAGAAGGAGAGAGAGAAAAAGAGAGAGAGAGAGAGAGAGAGAGAGAGAGAGAGAGAGAACGAGAACGAGAGAAAAAAAGGGAAGAAGAGAGAGAACGAGAGAAAGAAAGAGAAGGAGAGAGAGAGAGAGAGAGAGAGAAAACAAGAGAAAGAAAGGGAAGGAGAGGGAGAGCGAGAGAAAGAAAGAGAACGAGAGAGAGAAAGGGAAGGAGAGAGAGAACAAGAGAAAGAAAGGGAAGGAGAGAGAGAACAAGAGAAGAAGAGAGAGAACAAGAGAAAGAAAGAGAAAGAGAGGGAGAGCGAGAGAAAGAAAGAGAAGAAGAGAGAGAATGAGATAAAGAAAGAGAAGGCGAGAGAGAGAAAGAGAACAAGCGAAAGAAAGGCAACGAGAGAGAGAACAAGAGAAAGAAAGAGAAGGAAAGAAAAAGAACAAGAGAAAGAAAGAAAAGGAGAGGGAGGGCGAGAGAAAGATAGAGAAGGAGAGAGAGAACAAGAGAAAGAAAGAGAAGGAGAGGGAGAGCGAGAGAAAGAAAGAGATGGAGAGAGAGAGAGAAAGAGAACAAGAGAAAGAAAGGGAAGGAGAGAGAGAACAAGAGAAAGAAAGAGAAGGAGAGAGAGAACAAGAGAAAGAAAGAGAAGGAGAGGGAGAGCGAGAGAAAGAAAAAAAAGGAGAGAGAGTACGAGAGAAAGAAAGAGAAGGAGAGAGAAGGAGAGAAAGAAAGAGAAGGAGGGAGAGAGAGAGAGAGAGAGAGAGAGAGAGAGAGAGAGAGAGAGAGAGAGAGAGAGAGAGAGATTTAAAAAGGGTACTGAGAAGCCAGGCTGAGACAAGACACATTACGAGAGACGACTCTCTCTCTCTGTATTCACCTACCCCCTCCCCTCTTCTCCTCTCCTCCCCCCTCCTCCCTCCCAGACCTTCGGAAACGGTGGCTGCGGCCAGGAACAGTAGGAGACAGAAATCATTTATTTATAACGTTAGGGGACAGGAGCCGTCTCGTCTTTGCCCGTAGCCACAAGGGTTTAACAGGAAGACTCTCTGGGGCTGGGAATGCTGGGATGATGCGGGAGTGTTGCATAGTGGGAAGGGGTGGCAGAAATGGCGCGGCAACGGGAAAAAGAAAAGCAGAAAGAGAAAAGATTTTCGCTGACAACAAAGTGGGGGAAGAGGGGGGAAATATGGGGGGAAGAGCGGGGAAATATGGGGGGAAAAAGGTGGATGAAAAACAAGAAAGAAATGGTTAAAAAATAAAAAAAATATAAAATTCTGCGGCTGTTTGGGAAATAACAGGGTTTTATTGATTTCTGCAACACTTGAGCGTTGCGATAATAAAGGTTTATGTTTAGAAAATGAGAGGACCTGGGACTATCGATATATTTGGGTTGCTGCTTTCTTTCGGCTCGATTATTAAGAGTTTAGGGGCACACTTCGGCGGGGCGGTTCTGTCTGGGTCTGGAGGAAAACAAAATAGAAAGACAAATAATTTTCAGCATTTTTTTATTTTTCAAAGATTGTTCCACAAACTCAGCGGGAGGCTCTATTAAAAAAAAACAAAAAAAACAAAAACAAAAAAAAAAAACAAGGGAAAAAAAACCAACAGGCAAGGAATGCTAAAGGAAAAAAAAGCGCGAGAGAGAAAACGACAGAGAGAGAGAGAGAGAGAGAGAGAGAGAGAGAGAGAGAGAGAGAGAGAGAGAGAGAGAGAGAGAGAGAGAGAGAGAGAGAGAGAGAGAGAGAGAGAGAGAGAGAGAGAGAGAGAGAGAGAGAGAGAGAGGGAGAGAGAGAGAGAGGGAGAGAGAGCGAGAGAGAGAGAGCGAGAGAGAGAGAGAGAGAGAGAGAGAGAGAGAGAGAGAGAGAGAGAGAGAGAGAGAGAGAGAGAGAGAGAGAGAGAGAGAGAGAGAGAGAGAGAGAGAGAGAGAGAGAGAGAGAGAGAGAGAGAGAGAGAGAGAGAGAGAGGAGAGAGAGAGAGAGAGAGAGAGAGAGAGAGGAGAGAGAGAGAGAGAGAGAGAGAGAGAGAGAGAGAGAGAGAGAGAGAGAGAGAGAGAGAGAGAGAGAGAGAGAGAGAGAGAGAGAGAGAGAGAGAGAGAGAGAGAGAGAGAGAGAGAGAGAGAGAGGGAGAGAGAGAGAGAGAGAGAGAGAGAGAGAGAGAGAGAGAGAGAGAGAAAGAGAAAGAGAGAGAGAAAGAGAGAGAGAGAAAGAGAGAGAGAAAGAGAGAGAGAGAGAAGCAGAGACAGAGCCAGAGGAAGAGAGGAGGAATTTAGTCATCAACAGATTATAGGTGTATCCTTCTGGAACAGTGAAGAGACTGTCTGTGAAACAAGGTAGACAATCACTTATCAAGAATTTCATAGATAAGAATGATGAAATGTAGTTACTTTTTACAGAAAATCCTATATTAACCTTGTCAGTTTGAGCCTAGAGCACCAAGATTACACCCCCCCAGTGGATTCGTTGTTTGAGTATTACTGATTATAAATTAATGCATCATCCGATTACCTGACTCTTTGATTGCTTGGTCAATGGACAGACTTAATGATCAGTTCATTGATAGACTGATTGCTTGGTTTATAAACGCTCGCTGTTTAAAATAATGTATTTATGCTGAATATTTTTACCTACAATCTGATTTATCTGATTACTCACCTGGTACCCGTGTATGTAATAGAATATCCCAACTGTGAGCTTCTCCACAAACTGACAATGGTGGCCGAATGTTAGCCTCGCGTGTTTTAATATCAGTAGGGTTTTATTCCACCAGGTTTCAAGCCATACCTAGGACTAAGTGGGAACATCTGGGATCTCTCGTGTTTACATCTACTCGGCCTGACGGGGTGCAGGTCAAAGTTGATATGAGAAAGGCGAAACAGAAACAAAACCAAGATTGCCGTTCCTTCTCCGAGACTCCTGGAAGTCATGATAAGGCCGTGCGGGAACCAACATTTGGTCGTGGTGATCACATCAAGTGGATCTGTTTACCAGATTTAATAACTTTAAAACCAAAACTCTCATGTGTGCAAGTTTAAGGCAGGGGAAAAATTCTTGCAAAAAAAAAAAAAAAAAAAAAAAAATGAGGGATGGAAAAGTCTCAAAATTCCAAAAGTGAAATAGGTTTTTCAATTGAGGGAAACTGCCAAGTTTTTTAGATTTTTTTTTCTTGTTTGTTTCTTTATTAATTTTGTTTGTTTGTTGATATTTTTCTGTGCCTCTAAGATGTTTCAATTTGGAGCTCCCTGGCATGCACCACTCAAGAAAAACCCAAACAAATCTCAGCTCCAGCTAAGGGCACGCGCCCCACCAAGTTTGTGTGTCACCCTGGTGGAGTACACTGTGATCGCTCAAGTGGAGGCACATTTAATCAGGACTTTCCACAAAGACGGGTGTTTAAAACTTCCTTCCTCTCTCTCTCTCCATCAGCACTTGAAAGGGTGTGAATATACGTCAAAAATATCACAACATCAAGGGCCCCTCTTCACTGTGAAGCTCTCTTTGTAACCACCATTGTTTCAGCGCATTACGTTTTGTTGTGTTGGGATATTTTTTCAACATTTTATTCCTATGTTTTGTACTTTATTCTTCTCCCAACCTGCAGCAGCAGACAGAGGCAGGCTCGCTGGCCCTGACAATGCTTGTCGGTGGTGACAACTGCTGGAGGGAGCACAGAGTGGTGTGCACAGAAGGTCACATTAAACACAGACAATATTTGTGGTTTAGCTGCTGTTCATGTTATTGGTTCTTCCTTTATGTTCTTTGTTTCAATGGAGTTCACACAATTTGATAAGAAAAAAAAAATCAAAATCAAAACAAAAACAAAAACCGAACCTGACACTGCTTCTTTGTCAGTCCTTGAGGTGCTGTCTGTCTACTTGTCCGTTTGGCTGTGTCTCATTAATATGATTGTTAATGTCTCTCTATATCTCTCTCTATCTCTCTCTCTCTCTCTCTCTCTCTCTCTCTCTCTCTCTCTCTCTCTCTCTCTCTCTCTCTCTACCTTTCTCATTCTTACCATTATGATGCTCTTTCTTTCTCCTCTCTTCAATCCCTTTTCTACCACAGTAAACGTCCTTTTGTTTACATTCTCCACCAACTTCCGCCCCCCCCCCCCCCCCCAATTTGTACTGCTACTTTCGACATCATTTTTTTTGGGGGGAAAAAAAGCCTCTCATGTCCAGTTGTCATAGTTGAGAAGCATACACACCGCTCGGACATGTTTATAAGTCTGTCCGCCTGAGTGACCCTCACGTCGTCTCCCCGCTCTCTCACTCAACTCGAAACTGGTCCTCGTCTCGTTTTATTTTATATTTTATCTCCCCACTGTCGCTCTTCCTTCTCAGCAAGGAAGATCACTCAGCCTCCGTCTCGTCCTGCACACTCATTCTCCAAGACACGCAAATATACAGACACTGTTTTCTAGAGTTTCGGATAGACACCTTTGTCTTACGTTTTACATACACACGTACACACATTTACAGATAGACACCTTACTCTTACATACACACGTGCACACATTTACAGATAGACACCAAACACACAGACAAACAGAGTTCCAGATAGACGCCATACACACAGACACACCGATATTCAGAGTTCCAGATAGACACCAAACTCACAGACACACAGACAAACAAAGTTCCAGATAGACGCCATACACACAGACACACAGACATACAGAGTTCCAGATAGACGCCATACACACAGACACACAGACAGACAGAGTTCCAGATAGACGCCATACACACAGACACACAGACATAGTTCCAGATAGACACCAAACACACAGACACATAGACAAACAGAGTTCCAGATAGACGCCGTATACACAGACACACAGACATAGTTCCAGATAGACACCAAACACACAGACTCATAGACAAACAGAGTTCCAGATAGACGCCGTATACACAGACAGAGTTCCAGATAGACACCAAACACACAGACACACAGACAGACAGAGTTCCAGATAGACGCCATACACACAGACACACAGACAGACAGAGTTCCAGATAGACGCCATACACACAGACACACAGACAAACAGAGTTCCAGATAGACGCCATACACACAGACACACAGACAGACAGAGTTCCAGATAGACGCCATACACACAGACACACAGACAGACAGAGTTCCAGATAGACGCCATACACACAGACACATAGACAAACAGAGTTCCAGATAGACGCCATACACACAGACACACAGACAGACAGAGTTCCAGATAGACGCCATACACACAGACAGACAGAGTTCTAGATAGACGCCATAGACAGACACGCACGTGCGCCTGGTCAGGAATGAGTAGAGGAGAGGGAACCGTTTCGTTGATGGGCGATTACACGAGATCTGAATATCGAATACTAAAAACTGGAAAACCAAGAATAATTTATCTTGAAATTTGCATACAAAAATGACCACACGAATATACCAGAAAACAATAGATTGCTTTTTATTCGCAAAATTTACAAGGCAATATTCGTTTAGTATTTCCATTGATATCCCAAGCCTGTAAGCGTGATTAATGTTTCTTTCAAGCCACCCTAGATCCTGGTCATAATGCTAGATATGTACTTTGGTGAAGAATCACCTCCTCACTGTCTGGAGAGGTTTGCTTGGCTAGTTCTAGTGGGGACTTCAGGTCACTTTAAACGAAAAAGCTATAACAAATGATTAGTCACACAAATACATTTGGTGTATACTTCTTTTAAAAACATCCATCAAAACATTTCAAATTGCTATTATACCAATTACAAAAGAGATTTAGAAATTAGTCTTTCAACTCTCTCTCTCTCTCTCTCTCTCTCTCTCTCTCTCTCTCTCTCTCTCTCTCTCTCTCTCTCTCTCTCTCTCCCCCTCAAAAATACAGTCGGTGGACACACACAGAAATCGTTACGGCATCATAGACTCCAACAATCACCTCGAGCACTTGCTGGACGAGTTGGTGAACTGCACATTTCAACACAAGGTCAAAGCTGTCTATAAATAAATAAAGAACGCACGCGAAAATCGTCCTTCGAAATGACGTCAAATCGCGGCCTCGCTGCAAGACACCGTACAGGGCTTGGTATCCGTTCAGGACCCGAAACGCGACCGCGGCTACCTGATACCGGATCGAGATAAGAGTCGAGTCGGAATCGGTTTCAACCCGCTCTCAGTTTGGATCCGGGCGATAGAATTGTGCCACCCAGTCCAGCCAGTGGTGTGGGCAGGCACCGTGTACTGGGGTGGTACTGGTAGGCCTAGTAGAGGCCACGCTCAGCAGTGATCAACACATAAATCAAGCTGACCACACCACACTCCCCCTCAGCGCGGAACCCTGGACCAGAGAGTGTATAGCTACTGCCTGGACTCGGATGGTCGGTGGCTTGAGTGATGACTGAGGCTCCAGGGCCAGGGCTAGAGGCAGCAAGGAGCGTCACTACAAAAATATCGTGCTCCAACATCACACTTAAGCATGCACTAATTATAATATTAATACATGTGTTATTTTGTTCACTGAATCGAAATATAAATTACCTCTGAAACAGAAGAGAGAGAGAGAGAGAAAGAGAGAGAGAGAGAGAGAGAGAGAGAGAGAGAGAGAGAGAGAACATGGAAGAGACAAAAAAAAAAAAGAAGATAGTCTTCTAAAGGAAAAGTGAAAGCTGCAGAAAGAAAGAACTAGATAAATTTACAGTTAGTTAAACATACTGGTCTACAGGAAATAGAGAGAGAAAGAGAGAGGGAGGGAGAGAGAGAGAGAGAGAGAGAGAGAGAGAGAGAGAGAGAGAGAGAGAGAGAGAGAGAGAGAGAGAGAGAGAGAGAGACGGACGGACAGGCACACACAAACACTGAAACATACAGATAAGAAAATCAACACAGAGAAAAAAAAAGGCTTCAGGAAGCTAATAGGATACATAGCGGCACAACATTACAGACAAATTTGTTGACACATTCTAGCACACCCTACATCAATCTTCCACAAGAACTTCTAATTCCGACAACCAACAACACAGCTCACCTATCGACTATCTTCATCAGTTCAGACATACCAACTCCCGACAACCAACAACACAGCTCACCTATCGACTATCTTCATTAGTTCAGACATACCAACTCCCGACAACCAACAACACAGCTCACCTATCGACTATCTTCATTAGTTCAGACATACCAACTCCCGACAACCAACAACACAGCTCACCTATCGACTATCTTCATTAGTTCAGACATACCAACTCCCGACAACCAACAACACAGCTCACCTATCGACTATCTTCATTAGTTCAGACATACCAACTCCCGACAACCAACAACACAGCTTACCTATCGACTATCTTCATCAGTTCAGACATACCAACTCCCGACAACCAACAACACAGCTTACCTATCGAATATCTTCATCAGTTCAGACATACCAACTCCCGACAACCAACAACACAGCTCACCTATCGACTATCTTCATTAGCTCAGACATACCAACTCCCGACAACCAACAACACAGCTCACCTATCGACTATCTTCATTAGTTAAGACATACCAACTCCCGACAACCAACAACACAGCTCACCTATCGACTATCTTCATCAGTTCAGACATACCAACTCCCGACAACCAACAACACAGCTCACCTATCGACTATCTTCATCAGTTCAGACATACCAACTCCCGACAACCAACAACACAGCTCACCTATCGACTATCTTCATTAGCTCAGACATACCAACTCCCGACAACCAACAACACAGCTCACCTATCGACTATCTTCATCAGTTCAGACATACCAACTCCCGACAACCAACAACACAGCTCACCTATCGACTATCTTCATTAGCTCAGACATACCAACTCCCGACAACCAACAACACAGCTCACCTATCGACTATCTTCATTAGTTCAGACATACCAACTCCCGACAACCAACAACACAGCTCACCTATCGACTATCTTCATTAGTTAAGACATACCAACTCCCGACAACCAACAACACAGCTCACCTATCGACTATCTTCATCAGTTCAGACATACCAACTCCCGACAACCAACAACACAGCTCACCTATCGACTATCTTCATCAGTTCAGACATACCAACTCCCGACAACCAACAACACAGCTCACCTATCGACTATCTTCATTAGCTCAGACATACCAACTCCCGACAACCAACAACACAGCTCACCTATCGACTATCTTCATCAGTTCAGACATACCAACTCCCGACAACCAACAACACAGCTCACCTATCGACTATCTTCATTAGCTCAGACATACCAACTCCCGACAACCAACAACACAGCTCACCTATCGACTATCTTCATTAGTTCAGACATACCAACTGCCGACAACCAACAACACAGCTCACCTATCGACTATCTTCATTAGTTCAGACATACCAACTCCCGACAACCAACAACACAGCTTACCTATCGACTATCTTCATTAGTTCAGACATACCAACTCCCGACAACCAACAACACAGCTTACCTATCGACTATCTTCATTAGTTCAGACATACCAACTGCCGACAACCAACAACACAGCTCACCTATCGACTATCTTCATTAGCTCAGACATACCAACTACCGACAACCATGAATGTTTAGTGTTGACCTAATTTCGCGCGCCATTTGATCTGATTTTGCGCCTGCTCTAATGGCGGTTGATAGAGTCTGCCTGGAGCAGCAGACGGCAGGAGTATTGTTCTGATAGAAGAAGATGTTGCACTGGGTTGGTTGTCGTGTGGAATTCGACCGCTCTAACTCTAAGTGAATAGGGCTCGCCGCCTTCTCTTGTAAAAAAGCAAGAACGCGATCTGTTTTCCGCAGTGATCTGGTCTAGGGAGGAAGAACGCCTAGCAAAGATAGTAACATTGTTAACATTATATCTGCTTTATATGTTTATATGTTTACCTGTAGTTGTAGTTGTAAGAACATTTCCTTCTCCGCTCCTCACCCACCATCGCTAAAATCTCAAGCGGTTTTTTTTCCTCGACTTGAGGAAACTGAAGAACAAACGATTACTTATATCAGATTTATTGTAAAACTTTCCTCTATAGGAGTTCAGTACCTGGCCTCCTCCAACAAAGCTTGAAAGATTTTTTTTTTTTTTTTTAAGCAGATCTATCTGGCTTGTTAACATTCCGAGAAGCAATTTTATTTCCCCGCTAGATTTCTTCCTGCTACCTGAGCCTCTCAATGGAGCAGCGATAAAAGAATGAAAAATGAAGAATGAATTGTGAAAAGAAGTGAACCCAATCCAGAATGGATCGAACTGGCAGTGTTAGAGAATACTGTACATGTTTCCAACCGTTTAACTCCAAGTCTACGAGCAAGGAGACTGGAAGAAAAGATGAACTCAGCACGGTTTGACTGTGGTCACCACAGGACATCGGTAGTGAGGATTTGAGAAGAAAAATAAACAGATGAAGTGACAGGGAGAGAGAGAGAGAGAGAGAGAGAGAGAGAGAGAGAGAGAGAGAGAGAGAGAGAGAGAGAGAGAGAGAGAGAGTGCATGCTACAGTGTGTTTGGCCTGTTGAAATTTTCGAGTAAATTTTCCAATCCTCTGAGTTTCTCAAAAAACTAGTACGGAGGTGGTGGCTTCAAGGTTCAAAATGCCAAACTACTTTTATTTTTTAAATGTTTCCTAGAGCCAGATAACAAATTTTGTCCACAGCAGTTGGAAATTTGAACCACTTTGGAATTTTCAAAACCACCCGAGCTCGACCTCTGTGTAATTCCCCCTAAGACTCACCATAACACAAAGGCGCTGGGAGGGGTATAAATCTTCAGAGAGATGAGGGTATAAAACAGTATTTAATCCGGCTAACTTAGTTCAAGGGTATCGATTGCTCTACTAATACCAGTCACAATCAACGATTCGGATTTTGGTCCTGATCTTTATTGAAATGAGTACGATACAGGAAGATAAACATAAAATATTTTTAAACACAGAACATCTAACTTGCATTAACCTCGAGAATATAGACTGAACAAGTTGGTGTATATTTTTTCCCACAATTTGCTCGACGTAGACAACATGCAATGGTAGTCAAGAAAAAGCAACGACTCCCATCCTCAGGCACCTACCATGCATCCCTACCATAATGTTTCCTACCATAATGTTCCCTACCATAATGTTTCCTACCATAATGTTTCCTACCATAATGTTCCCTACCATAATGTTCCCTACCATAATGTTTCCTACCATAATGTTTCCTACCATAATGTTCCCTACCATAATGTTCCCTACCATAATGTTTCCTTCCATAATGTTTCCTACCATAATGTTCCCTACCATAATGTTCCCTACCATAATGTTCCCTACCATAATGTTTCCTACCATAATGTTCCCTACCATAATGTTTCCTACCATAATGTTTCCTACCATAATGTTTCCTACCATAATGTTCCCTACCATAATGTTTCCTACCATAATGTTTCCTACCATAATGTTTCCTTCCATAATGTTTCCTACCATAATGTTTCCTACCATAATGTTTCCTACCATAATGTTTCCTTCCATAATGTTCCCTACCATAATGTTCCCTACCATAATGTTCCCTACCATAATGTTTCCTTCCATAATGTTTCCTACCATAATGTTCCCTACCATATTGTTCCCTACCATAATGTTTCCTTCCATAATGTTTCCTACCATAATGTTTCCTACCATAATGTTCCCTACCATAATGTTTCCTACCATAATGTTCCCTACCATAATGTTCCCTACCATAATGTTTAGATGATGTAATTTAAAAACTTTACTGAATAACAGATTTTCAATCGCCATATGATAGCTCGGAGAGGCTTACAATATGTGGTGCGTTGAGATTTTCTTCTTTCCCTTCCTATCCTCTTTCTTCTTCTTCTTCTTCTTCTTCTTCTTCTTCTTCTTCTTCTTCTTCTTCTTCTTCTTCTTCTTCTTCTTCTTCTTCTTCTTCTTCTTCTTCATTTTTCTCAGTGCTATTTATGTTTACACCAAGCACTAGGTGGCATTCCAGGAAACCGTTTACCCCATTAAACAATTAATGTAGGCAGCTATAAGTGCCAAAAGTTTCCTGCTGAATCGCACGTGTAAAATTCTTTAAAAGATTAAAAAAAAAAAAAATAAAAAAATAAAAAATCCACATTTCTGATTCCGTTACTCTAGCGTTCATTGTGCCTACCTGCGTACTGCCTGGAAAAAGAAAGAAACAAGCGGAAAAAAAAAAACGAGAAGAAAAAATTCTTGGCTCTATCGGAACGTATTTAATTCTGGCTTTTTACTAAATGAAGAATTTCTGATCATAAAAAAAAACAAGAGGCATAACTGAGCCATGGCAATGATGTTGAGCATTTTCTCCAGAACGAAAGAAACAATGGTGGCAAGAAACCAGGTAAGGCGGAGAGGTTAAATAGTTCTTCCGCTAGTGAAACTGAAAGGTAGGGCCACTGGTGAGTGGATGTAAATACAGCGAATGGACTTGGATCGGCCGGATTAGATTAGCAAAGTAATCCAACCGACAAGATAAACGACTCAATAATGTACACATTCTTTTCTCTTTTTTCCTTATGTATCTGTACTTAGTCACTAAAAGTTTCTATTTTCTTTGTGCTACACACACACACACACTCTCTCTCTCTCTCTTTCTCTCTCTCTCTCTCTGTCTCTATCTGTCTCTGTCTCTGTCTGTCTCTATCTGTCTCTGTCTCTGTCTCTGTCTGTCTGTCTGTCTGTCTGTCTCTGTCTCTCTGTCTCTCTGTCTCTCTGTCTCTTTCTCTCTCTGTCTCTCTCTCTCTCTGTCTCTCTCTCTCTCTCTCTCTCTCTCTCTCTCTCTCTCTCTCTCTCTCTCTCTCTCTCTCTTCGCAAGTCCCTTTCTCATCCTACGTGAGTTGGCCTACTTTGACACCTTTTCTTTTCCCTGCACTTCTCCCCCCTTTTTCCAGGCCTTTTTTTTCAACTTTATTCCTTCACTATGATGATCTCTCTTAGTCCCTTATCCCTAGCTGCCCTAATTTCTCAGACACCAAGCTACAAAGTACAATTTGCCACTTCCAGGCAGGTAAACCTTGATGGAGCCAAGCTATTTCTCCCTGCTCACCTGCAGCAGACATACCAGGTGTCACTGGTCAGGTAACTCAAAAGATACGGTATCGTCTGCAAGATTAAGACCTATTGAGTGATGGCAGAGCTGCCGCCTCAAACCCATTCAAACTGTACTTGAGTCTATACTCTATAGTCAGGATGCTAAAAGAAGGTAAGAAAAAATACTACTCAGCTTAATAGAGTTAGACGTTTCTCTCCACACCAAGGTTAGAAACTACGCTTCTCTGCTCATATAGCTAGAGCAAGAGGCTTCTCAACAGTCTGACCAATGTAAGAAACTACGCTACTCTGCTCATATAGCTAGAGCAAGACGCTTCTCTACAGTCTGACCAATGTAAGAAACTACGCTTCTCTGCTCATATAGCTAGAGCAAGACGCTTCTCTACAGTCTGACCAATGTAAGGAACTACGCTACTCTGCTCATATAGCTAGAGCAAGACGCTTCTCTACAGTCTGACCAATGTAAGGAACTACGCTTCTCTGCTCATATAGCTAGAGCAAGACGCTTCTCTACAGTCTGACCAATGTAAGAAACTACGCTACTCTGCTCATACAGCTAGAGCAAGAGACTTCTCTACAGTCTGACCAAGGTAAGAAACTTCGCTACTCTGCTCATACAGATAGAGCAAGAGGCTTCTCTACAGTCTGACCAAGGTAAGAAACTTCGCTACTCTGCTCATACAGATAGAGCAAGAGGCTTCTCTACAGTCTGACCAAGGTAAGAAACTACGCTACTCTGCTCATATAGCTAGAGCAAGACGCTTCTCTACAGTCTGACCAATGTAAGAAACTACGCTTCTCTGCTCATATAGCTAGAGCAAGACGTTTCTCTACAGTCTGACCAAGAAAATAAGCTACACTGCTCACAGGTAGGGCAATACGGTGTACTCTACTCATAATAAAGGTAGAAAAAGATTCTTGTGTACAACCAGTAACAGTTCTGAATTGTTGGTCGCCGCACACAAAGTCTCTTACGCGGGAACATAGTTTGACAAGGAGAGCAAGGGAGAGATCCTCGCATCAGACAAGATAAGCCAAGTTTGTGATTGTGCATTCTCTCCCCTGCAGATAATCTAAACGAGCGTCGGAGAGTCTAGTTTTCCTTGTGCGTTTGAAAGTCGTGGAAAAAAGTAAGAGCAGAAATGTTGAGAATAAATAAATAATTTTACATCTCTTTCATCAAATGGTTCTATTAAAATGGCTCGATGAAAATCATAGATGGTGTGGTAGAGAGATGATGATTAATGTACGGGGGAAAATAAAAAAAAAAAATAAAAAAAAATATTTCATGGTTTCAATTTCGGTTTCCCAAATCCCATGATTGCTTATAGATCTCACACTCGCAAACGTCTGTTATCAATTATTTTAATATAGGTATGTCATGTTTCTCTCTCTCCCATACACTTACACCCTCTCTGCCTCTCTCTTTCTGTTTCTCTCTCTGTTTTTCTCTCTCCCCTTTCTTTTTCTTTCTTTCTCTCCTTTCCTACACCCTTCAAGAATCACTTTTCGTCGTTCTCATCAGAAATGCTGTCCGACTGAAACCTTTTTTCTCTGCTGTGTAACAAAAAAAAAATTCTAGAAGTCGCTGAAAGCCTAACCAGAAACAAGGATTGGTAGTAGAATAGTGAGTGAGCTGGGTACCTGCCTCTCACAGGACACACCCACTCACCCATAGATAAGACGATACAGGGAGGCAGAAAAACTCTCAACCGCACACTCAAGAGGGCAGCTGCTTGGCATGTGCGTGTAAGCCAGACAGAATCAGAGAGAGAGAGAGAGAGAGAGAGAGAGAGAGAGAGAGAGAGAGAGAGAGAGGGAGGTAGAAAGAGAGAGAGAGAGGGAGAGGGAGAAAGAGAGAGACAGAGAGACAGAGAGAGGGAGACAGAGAGAGAGAAAGAGAGACAGGGAGATAGAGAAAAAGATAGACAGAGGGAAAAAGAGAAAGAGAGAGAGTAAGGGAGAGGGAAAGAGAGAGAGAAAGGGACAGACAGAGGGACAGGAAAAGAGAGAAAGGGACACACACACACACACAAACGGATACACATGCATACAGTTAGGTATGGTCAGTGAAAGATCTGAGTGCGTGGACAAGTCTGATCGATGTAAACTCTGTGCGACAATATAAAAGATGAACTATGTTTGCCTGCATGTGAGTTCTGAGAGAGACATAACGACCAAAGTTCAGCGCCAACTGGTAGCAAGAAGATCTTCAAACCAACACGGTGTCTCAGGGGGGGCAAGCAACTAGAACTCGGTAAACTTGGAGATTTGAGGGGAATTAATGTTGATGACATGAGCCAAAAGGTCGCCCCCAAAAAATGAAAAGATTGAGGGAAAGCGTTTAACTCGCCAGACGTCAGGCTTATGGTTTTGATGAACTTCGCCATGAGGGCTGGATATCTTCTCTATCATCCCGAGATCTAGTTAGGTCTGTGAGCCACCCTCAGCCCACAGCTCCCGAGATCTAGTTAGGTCTGTGAGCCACCATCAGCTCACAGCTCCCAAGATCTAGTTAGGTCTGTGAGCCACCATCAGCTCACAGCTCCCGAGATCTAGTTAGGTCTGTGAGCCACCATCAGCTCACAGCTCCCAAGATCTAGTTAGGTCTGTGAGCCACCATCAACTCACAGCTCCCCAGATCTAGTTAGGTCTGTGAGCCACCATCAGCTCACAGCTCTCGAGATCTAGTTAGGTCTGTGAGCCACCATCAGCTCACAGCTCCCAAGATCTAGTTAGATCTGTGAGCCACCATCAGCTCACAGCTCCCGAGATCTAGTTAGGTCTGTGAGCCACCATCAGCTCACAGCTCCCAAGATCTAGTTAGGTCTGTGAGCCACCATCAGCTCACAGCTCCCAAGATCTAGTTAGGTCTGTGAGCCACCATCAGCCCACAGCTCCCGAGATCTAGTTAGGTCTGTGAGCCACCATCAGCCCACAGCTCCCGAGATCAAGTCAGCTCTGTGAGCCACCATCAGCCCACAGCTCCCGAGATCAAGTCAGCTCTGTGAGCCACCATCAGCTCACAGCTCCCAAGATCAAGTCAGCTCTGTGAGCCACCATCAGCTCACAGCTCCCGAGATCAAGTCAGCTCTGTGAGCCACCATCAGCTCACAGCTCCCAAGATCAAGTCAGCTCTGTGAGCCAGCCTCAGCTCACAGCTCACAGCTGAACCACCACAGTCCCCAATAAGTAAAATTCGTGCATGTTGTATAAAAAAAACCCACTCAAATATTCAAGGCTATTTTTTTCCTCCATCTCTTGTTATCTGCCCTACTTATTTCTATGCGAGGAGCGAAACTTAGTGGCAGCCACAAGCCTGATTCCGGCAGAGTGGACGAGTGAGGGGTCATGCGGGGTCATTATATTGCTTGTACATGCTGGAATTTTGAATGGTTCTTCTATTCTTTTATACCACCATGCACTTATATTCCTTTGTGACTCTGCACAAATTTTCTGTCTGTCTGTCTGTCTGTCTCTTTCTTTCTCTCTGTGGGTTTGTCTGTCTGTCTGCCCCTACCCCCCCCCCTCTCTCTCTCTCTCTCTCTCTCTCTCTCTCTCTCTCTCTCTCTCTCTCTCTGTCACCCTCCCCTTCCCTCCTCATCTCTGTCTATTTTTATCTTTTGTCTGTGTCCTCTCCTGATATATTTCTCTTTTGCATTTACCTTCTCTCCCTGTTTATGCGTCTCTGCCTGCGTAATGAAATCACCTGTTTTTAACCACATTTATTCAACCGCTCGTTTTGTTTCACACCCCCTCAGCCGCCGAATTTAGCTCTCAGTCGAGACAAGTCAGAGCTGGTGGGACACTAGGTACCGAACTCGGATCGTCTTATTGCTAGGCCAAAGCTCTATCAACTGAGCTAAATTGAGTCCTGCCCACTTCACCAAGCAACAAAACGATATGACTCAATGGTTACACTTTGTCCATGCTCAGATTCCCCTGTAAGATCGTAACAGGACTGTCATTGAGATGTAGAGCATCAAGTAATTTATACATTCTGTAATAAGTATTGAACTGGCCCCCATATATTTCGCAAACTGTATTAATTAGCGCTGGTGTCCTATATGCCGAATGAAGCGCTTCAAATATCAGCAGCCAGGAAGAGCGGGCTGTGTCAGCAGGCGCGGGACAAGGGACTCTGGTGTTCAGGGAAACTCAGCGGCGATCCACGCTAGAGCGTAGCATACAGACATTGGTTTGTTGCCATCCGGAATACTTCGAGAAAAGACGTCATTCCCATGTTTTTCGGCAGATGGCTTTCACAATATTGTCCATATTGATCAACCGACATCACAACAGTTTCTGGGAAACTCCAGTAAACTTCAATGGCGTCGGGGAATATGATTTTCTTGCCTCATTCAATTTACCTAGGATATCATTTGCTCTGGTCAATTGTCTGTACAAATGAACTGCTATATGTGAAGGTCGTCAGTTCGGGGTATCACACTAAGTTTTGTAGACAGGCTGACCTTCAACTAATATATGTTTTTATATCAGGCCTGCTATAAGTGCTTTGTTGCCACAGCAGTAACAATTATTACAGAGGCGCTTGTAGACCCTCTGCTTCAAAACCAAGGCCAATTCTTGATGCACAGGTTGGACTAGAAGGGCGAGGTATAGTGGGGGTGTTGCCTTCTCTCTGAGTGCTTGTGGGCGTGAGTGGAAAAGTGTCATAGATGAGAAATGTAGGGAAATCACCACTTTTTCGAAAACAAATGAATAAATCACAGTTAAACAATAAAAAAAGTGAAACAAGAGTAACAGTGAGTTGGGCTGTCTTGTTCTGTGTCTCCGGATCAACAAAGACTGTAATTGTGTCGGGCGGCTGACATTAATGCGGGTAGGAAGCGACAAAAGCTAATTGCCACACTTCACTGGTCTAGAGGATAAAAGTGTAACAACTGGTCTTTGTTCGGCTTTCATTAAACTTTTGTTCCCGACAAGCCTTGGTGAAATAAAATCCTATAGCCATACTTGCTGTGCTCGTAAATACATACTGCGTTCAAAATTTTGATTGCAGTATGCAGTTTAATTTTCTCTCTCTCTCTCTCTCTCTCTCTCTCTCTCTCTCTCTCTCTCTCTCTCTCTCTCTCTCTCTCTCTCTCTCTCTCTCTCTCTCTCTCTCTCTCTCTCTCTCTCTCTCTCTCTCCACCTTCCTCTTTCTTCCAAATGCTAGAGGAAAAAAAAAGTAATACAAAGCACTTAGAGTAAAAAAGGAGCTGTATAGTTTTGGTATCTACCTCGATCAGTAAAACTGTTGACAGATAAATCATTCGGAAATTGAACCCAGAATGCTTAGGTTTCCATACAAACACTCTACTACCGGAGAAAACTAGAGCAACAGGTACTGGGCTGCTGAGGCTAGGCCCTAGAGCTCGCGACAAAGTTCAAGGCCAGGTCGGCGAGTGCAGCAAGGCCAGATGTCACTCTCTCTCTCTCTCTCTCTCTCTCTCTCTCTCTCTCTCTCTCTCTCTCTCTCTCTCTCTCTCTCTCTCTCTCTCTCTCCCCGCATCACTGGAGAGTAAGAAAGTTTACAGAGGAATACACTCATTACTGTGATGGGGGAATAAAAGGTCATTCTTCTTCTTCTTCTTCTTCTTCTTCTTCTTCTTCTTCTTCTTCTTCTTCTTCTTCTTCTTCTTCTTCTTCTTCTTCTTCTTCTTCTTCTTCTTATTATTATTATTATTATTATTATTATTATTATTATTATTATTATTATTATTATTATAGGAAGAAGAAAAGGAGGAGGAAGAGGGGACGAGAAAAAGTAGTAGTAGTAGTAAAAGATGAAGAAGAAGAAGAAGAAGAAGAAGAAGAAGAAGAAGAAGAAGAAGAAGAAGAAGAAGAAGAAGAAGAAGAAGAAGAAGAAGAAGAAGAAGAAGAAGAAGAAGAAGAAGAAGAAGAAGAAGAAGAAGAAGAAGAAGAAGAAGAAGAAGAATCAAATGAGGGGTTAAGAAGTAACCTTTCCTTCAGCCAACTTATAATTGACACAAAAACAGGTTTGTCATTTCTCTTCTTGACCAATTCTGGAATAAAAGCGAATCGTATTTCATAACTAGTGAAATATGTTGTCCATTTTATAATCTTCTTAGCTTATTCAGACACAAGTTATGCGATTGGGAAATAAAATGGCTCTGAAGGAATTCCTTATAACCAGTAAACTACGATTGCAACTCGTTAACTACAGTTAAAAGATGTACTCGAGTGTTTTTTTTTTATTATTTTCTTCTTATTCTGTGTTTTATCCTCAATCATCCAGCAAGCACAATGTGAACACTTTCTCTCCATTTCTCAGAATAAGTTGATGTTTGTATGCGAGGGTATACAATCCCATGCGAACAGTTTATGTTTCGTTTCCTCGTGATAGATGAAGCAGCACCCTGGCCGTGTGAGCAACGAAGATCTGGAGAAGAGTAAGTTGAGGGTGAGCACACGCCCAGATGACATTTGAAGACGCTCCTGGCTTTGTTTGTGTTATCTCGCCAGTCTTGGTACAGATCTCTGACTGGAACACTCCGGCGATACAGTCTGTAGACTGCAGACTACAGACTTCAGACTGCAGACTCTGACTCCAGATCGAGGAGGAGGAGGAGGAGGAGCAGGAGATTGTCTTCAGTCTCCATCAAGACTTCTCCAGGTGAGAGAGGGGAGGGATTGTTTACAAGATAAAATCATCGTGGCGATATGCTCACAGTTTTCACTAAACGAGAATAACGCTAGTATAAAGATCTTAAAAAAAAAGAAGCAAACTTTTTTAAAATTAAAAAAAAAAATTATATCTCTAAAACTTGGTGCCGACGTTTTGGTTCCCGCTAACTTTTTTTTTTATCAAAAGAAATCTTAGACAAAATTATACTTTTTTTGTTCATCTTCCGAAAAGGACTTCATCATGCAAGAGTAGATGGACAGAAGTTAACGCCTGCATGATTAACTCTATTGGCTTGATTAACACAACCTGACCCAAGTCCAACGCACAAACACTAAAACACAGCTTGACCACTAGAAGACGCTGGGATCTACAAGTCACTCGACAAGAGTTATGTCTGAACACAAACCTTGCGCGTGTGTGAGAAAGCATCCTAGATTAACCATGTTTGAGAACCAAACAAACTAGGTTCATTTACAGCAGTCAGGGTTCAAGTAAAATCATCAGATTTTTAAACTTTAAATCTGAATTCTTATTAAAAAGACAGAGAAAACTAACACTCACACACAGACACAGACACACAGACACACACACTTACACATCCAGGGTAGCTGGGAATGGAAAAAACTGAAGGTGTGAAAGGATGATAACTCGAAAGAACCATCTAAAGACACAATATTCCTCCTCACTCAAGCCCCAGTCTCTCGTCACGTGGTGTCGTGTAGTGTATACCAGGATCGTGAGTATCAACGTCCATCTATCAGACAATGACCGCACCCTCCCCACGGTCTGGCCGATACTCGCGAGATACGAGCCTCGGTACTCACCCGAGATGGGCCGTGAAACCAGACGAAAGTTAAAACTTAATCTGATCACCGGCGGCTTGTTTCCGCCCAGGGGTTGCCGAGCCACTTTTATCGGTCAACTGGCGAAGTCTTCAACGGAAGGGTGTAACAACTTTCCTTCCAACCCCCACCTCCGTACACACTCACACACACACACACACACACACAACCAATATTCGTTAGGGAAACTGAGGTTTTGTCGCATGGATCAAGTTCCTTGTGTTGTGTAAACTGCAGGTGTGGTTGCTTGTGAAAGGACTTCAGGCTGTTGAACTCTTCATTACGTAAGTTAACACTCAACATTTACAAAAACTAACCATCAATATCATAGCTCCTCTAAACTTTGATCATCGCTATCATCATCATTTTCTTCTTCGTCGTCGTTATCATCATCATCATCATCATCTCCATTCACACTACCTTAATATTAATTCTATGAAACTGTTATCAGTAGTTTTACGCATCTTCATCATAATCGTCACTTTTCCAATAAAGTCTTCATATGCATGACAAAACCTTCACTACTAAGAAAAACACCAACAGCCGCGAAAAGCACCCCTCTTCATACTGTGTCCATCGCCAACACCACATAGCCTCCACCACAATTACCATCAACCCTCTTCATACTGTATCCATCTCCAGCACCACATGACCTCCACCACAATCACCATCAACCCTCTCCATACTGTATCCATCACCAACACCACATGACCTCCACCACAATCACCATCAACCCTCTTCATACTGTATCCATCTCCAACACCACATGACCTCCACCACAATCACCATCAACCCTCTCCATACTGTATCCATCATTCTCCAACACCACTTGAACTCCACCACAATCACCATCAACCCTCTCCATACTGTATCCATCATTCTCCAACACCACATGACCTTTACCACAATCACCATCAACCCTCTCCATTCTGTATCCATCATTCTCCAACACCACAAAGCCTCCACCACAATCACCATCAGCCCTCTTCATACTGTATCCATCATTCTCCAACACCACATGACCTCCACCACAATCACCATCAACCTTCTCCATACTGTATCCATCATTCTCCAACACCACTTGAACTCCACCACAATCACCATCAGCCCTCTTCATACTGTATCCATCATTCTCCAACACCACATGACCTCCACCACAATCACCATCAACATGACACCATCATGCTCTATACGGCATCCACCATATCCACTTCATCTATTCCGATAAACTACATCATTATCACAATCAATGTCACTCTATATCATCATCATCATACTTTATACTTCATCTACCATGACATAACTAAACATTACCATATTTCACGCTGCGTGCATTGCTACCACTACAGCTACCACCTCAACTACAACCCCCGCCCATCGTAATTTATTAGATTCTCTCATTTTCCCTACAACCCTACCGCAAGCTACTATCGCTACTATTTTGTTTTCGCTTCCCACATAAATCAGGCGCATCTTTATCTTCAATGTTTATACTTTACTCACACGTGACAAGAAAAGATACATACAAAATTCTACTGCAGTCAGACAGCATACAAAGCGAGATTTTGCACATTTTATTATAAATACGTGTGTGGCGCGAACTGGGGGAGCTGTGAGTAAAGTGCATTTACCCAACCCACAGAGCCAGAGAGTCAGAGAGCTAGAGAGCTAGAGAGCTAGAGAGGCAGTGCGGTGCTTTCCCCCCCCCCCCTTCCCTCCACTCCCCCTCCCTCCACCCCCACCACCAGCGGCCCTGTCACACAACCAACTGTACCGCGCTTGGTGTCAAGGCTATTAGATTCTACTAAATGTTGAAAACAAGAAACACGCCGAGACGTAGACAAGGAAGGTTTCCCAGGAAATCTTAGAAGAAAAATAAATTAAAAAAAAAAGATGAGCATTTGGGGTAGAGACTCCTTCACGGGTGGCAACAGTGCACCGTCAGCAGTGGGAGACCTCTGGCCAAGTTCCGCAACACGAGGGGGAGATTTAAACAAAGTAGAAAGTAAAACACTCAACTATCCTTTTCTTTTATTCATAAGGAATTAAATAAAAAATAAACTGAAGACAGAATGCTTGAAGGGTTCGGGCGAGAAGCTTATGGGAAAACACCAGGGGAGGGAATCACAGACAGTGGAGTGATGGACGCTGCTTGAAGATTTCTCCAGCAGTTGACACGAGGCGACCATGCAGGGACCCTGCGAAGTAGTTAGTTCCTTTTCTCAGTTTCACATAGCAAAATCTAAGACGACTTTCAGACACGCCCATCGGAAGAAGCTTCGTAACAATTTTGGGGGTCATATGACCAGTGCAATCAACCCCTAATACTGAAGGCGCCAAATTTACCCAAACGGTACCGCGATTAAAAAAAAGCGTTTTTAGGATGATCTACAGTGACGTCATCAAACAGACCTGCCGCAACGAGAGTATTAAACATGGATGCCGGTTCTAGTATAATTATAGCAGCTATAAAATTAAATCAGGCTTATGGCCATTTTTTGTTATACCTTGTGCTGCAAGTTCCAAACAAGGTAGAAAAAATTCGAGGAAAGGACACTTAAAATATCGATTAAAATATTCAATCATCTCAAAAGTTCGATTCCCATCAAGGTGTGTGTGATTTTTTTTCTATGAAACTTCATTAACGATGTTTTAACTGGCGCGAAAAACAATCAACTGAGTAAAGTACATTGAAAATCAATAGCAATGTATCATTGTTATTAAATAACCCAGCAGCAATTAGCTCATCTAGTCGATGTGGAAATTAAACGAAATCGACCAATTCTGTCCTGTCCCAATCTATTTTTAGATCCTTTCAAACGGTTATTAGAAAGCCGTGGATTTTCGCATTAAGTGCATGAAAATGCCCTGCCTAGCGGGAATTCTTAGTCGCTCGGTTTTTTAAGCCTATATGATGATGAATGTTTAAAAAAAATCTGTAAATAGATTTGGAGTTTCCAAAGTTTGTCGAGTATTGTTATTGTGTAGTCTCTCCGGAAATCCCCGACCAATTGAGAAGAGTTTGTGACTTGATTGTCCGACTCTTTCTACCACGTTGTCTCTGGCTAGCCCGCACTCACACTGCTTGAACTGCCGTTGAAGGTGGGCTGGGTAAGGTCGTTCTATTAATACCTGGTCTTGACCATCAAGCCAATGGAAGTAAACACTGCGGGTTCAATCTCCGTCTATTCCAGTTTGTAAAATTCCTGTCTTTTCCCCTCATTTTGTCCAACCCGTCGGTCTTTACATAGAGCTCAGTATGTGAATGTTTCTGTTTTTTTTTTTTTTTTTGTTCTGTTTTGTTTTTTTTCCAGTTTGTACTCAAAGGTTCTGTACTATCAGATCCTTAGGTCTAACTTCCACTGCCAGCCTCTTCTGACTGTCTGTTTTGGTCAAGAAAATTGAGAGAAAGTGCAGGGGAAAAAAAGGCCCGAAGAAAAGAGAAAGAGTAGTGACAGAGTGAACCAAATACGAGGGAAGAAAGAAATGGGAGGTAGAGATAGAAAGAGAAAGTTTCCTTAAATACTCACGTGCACTAGAAGCTCCGTACACTAAACACTGGAGAGGTCTTGTATCTAGAAAGACATGCGTCAGTCAAAGAGAGAGAAAGAGAGAAGACAGAGAGAAGGGGAAAGAGAGATAGAGAAAGAAAAAGAGAAAGAAAGAGAGAGAAAGAGAAAAAAAGGAAGAGAGAGAGTGAAAGAGAGAAAGAAAGATAGAGAAAGAGAAAGAGAGAGAGAATGAAAGAGAGAGAGAAAGAAAGAGAGAGAAAGAGAGAGGGAGAGAGAGAGGGAGAGAGAGAGAGTTGGAGAGAGAGAGACAGAGAGAGAGAGAGACAGAGAGAGACAGAGAGAGAGAGAGAGAGAGAGAGAGAGAGATTTTTCAAGTCAAGTTGCAAGAATCTAAATTTTGGAAAGGCAATTATAATTTCTCATGTTTTTTTATCTCTTATTTTTTTTTTTTCGTCTAGAATGAGGTCAATTGAAGCAAGTTGAGATATAACCTTGACCCTAAGTGGACTATCCAAAGAGGGTGTTTGTCAAAACAAAATTAATAAGGCAATTAAGAGCTAGATTTCCTTAAGATGTATCAGTTTGACTGAAGGATACCTTTACATGTATTGACCTGCTAATATCGTTCTTTTGCGCACAAAACATTTTGTGACGTCAGTCTTGAAGGCCGATGATAGCTTGGCTTTAGTTCACAATGTAGTCACCCAGGAAGCGTTGCAAATTTAAAATGCTCATTCGTAAGTGTTAAGTGGTAATGAGCACATCAACCATTGCTGGGCTCAGAGAAGAAGTAATTAATTAGTACTAATGGGATTCATCAGGGGGAGGGGGGGGGGGGTCGCGAAGAGGGGGAAGAGAGGGTGGTTGGACTGGGTGGTGGAAGGGGTCTGAAGTGTAGGGCTAAAGATAAAGTGGAAACCATAGACACGAGGAGGAAGAAGAAGTGAGGAACAGGTGGAGTGGTCAGTGTGAAGAGGAGAAGGAGGGGAGTGAAGAAAGACACTCAGATGATATGCGAGACTGTCTGAGAAGCTGTGGAAGAGACATAGAAGGGACAGCGTCACAGATAGAGATATGTAGAAATTAGCTGGAGCGAGAGAGAGAGAGAGAGAGAGAGAGAGAGAGAGAGAGAGAGAGAGAGAGAGAGAGAGGAGAGACTGATAGATACATAGAGAGAGATAGAGACAGATAGAGAGAGGTAGGCAGAGAGAGATAGATAGATAGATAGCTACATACA
>JAWDGP010001129.1:210000-237500 GCA_033675545.1 Elysia crispata | reverse complement strand
CCAAAATAAAAAAAAAAAAAATTAAAGAAATAAAAAAATAAAATAAAAAAACGTAAAACATGAGGGATTAAATAATTAGAAATAAATCTCTCTCATTTAAAAGATAAATGAAAAACATTCAACGCGAGAAAATTATCAAAAAAAATTAATAACTCTGAAAACGAAATGATTGCATAACTGCCAAGATTCTGAGTTGCGCGGACGGGTTTAAAGCTGCAATGGTCTGGTTGGAAAAAAAAATTCAGCATTAATTATCTACCGGAAACTGGTTTGAAACCTTCTTTGTCACTTTAATATTTCTTTTTTTCTTTTCTTAGTGTTCTCAGACTTTCTCTTTCTTTCTTTCTTTTTTTTTTTTTTTTTTTTTTTTGAACCCACGGTTGACTGTGGCTGGTGTATCTGAGCAGGTCCTGGGCGGCGGCTTCGCCCGTGAGCTAGTGATACCAGAGACGATAGAATGTATGTCTATAATTATGTCCATATAATTCTCTCTGTCTATCCTCTCTAGTGTTTATATGCATGAGAGAGCAGCGCCAGCGGCGGCTGGTTCAGCTCTTCCTCGTGCACATGCCGCCCTCACCATGGCCGAACACGGGCGAAACAGAGACAAAGCGATGAAAGATCGGTAATCTTAACCTCCATCTTTTCACAGAGTTGCTTAATTGCTACAGATGGTGTTTGAAAGACTTGTATTCCGCACGGTTAATTCGAGATAAAATTCTGTACAATGAAAGCTGCCGCTAAATAATGAGTAGCTAAAATGTTGCGACCTAATCTCGGCCTCCGTCAAGCGGCCGCGGGACTCGAGCCACTAGAAGGAAAGTCAGTCTTTCGGGCGGGACTCGAGCCACTAGAAGGAAAGTCAGTCTTTCGGGCGGGACTCGAGCCACTAGAAGGAAAGTCAGTCTTTCGGGCGGGACTCGAGCCACTAGAAGGAAAGTCAGTCTTTCGGGCGGGACTCGAGCCACTAGAAGGAAAGTCAGTCTTTCGGGCGGGACTCGAGCCACTAGAAGGAAAGTCAGTCTTTCGGGACTTGGAAGCCAGTATGCAGGGAGACAAGTTTGTCATGCATGTTGGGGGAGAGTGAGAGCATAGAGAACAGGTTTGAGGGATCAGTCTGCAGAATTTAAAAAAAAAATCACACAAAAAAACAAAACAAAACAAAAACAAAAACAAACCATCATATGCCGGCAGTGTGGATTAGTCGAATAGCAGAGCTGTGAGGGGATATCCCGGGCGACCGGGGTCCGAAACTCCTGGCAAGAGCATGAGAGCAGGAAGGAAGGAGAGAAGCTCTGGAGGGTGATGGAAGTGCAGGACTGTGAGGGACGCGAGGGCGAGGCAGGTGGCTGGGTATGTCTCGGAGGAGGGCGTGGAAATGATAGAGAGAGATCAAGGGAGAGAATTAGAACTGAAAGTAAAGGCTTGGGCAAGCGTTTCATACAGAGCTCATAGATGGCGTTACAAGAGACAGGATGGGAGATGAGAGAGAAAGTGGGGAGGACTGGAACAAAGATGCAATAATTATACATGTAAAAGTTAATGGGTCGGGAGAAGGGCAGATAAAGAGTTTTCATGGAGAAGGACCGAAAGAGAGAGAGAGAGAGAGAGAGAGAGAGAGAGAGAGAGAGAGAGAGAGAGAGAGAGAAAGAGAGGGGCTGTGGAGATTGGTGAATAGAGAAGGAAGGAAAACGGGAAGAGAGTGAAGTAAAGGTAGATAGAGAAGAGAGTAAGGGAAGGAGAGGGGGAAATAGAGAGGGAGGGAGTTGATGGGAGAGAGAGGGAGATAGATCGAGAAGGAAGGAGAGATACAGCTGCACAGAAGCTGAATGTAAGAATCTAGACATGGATCTAACCTACTATTATTATGACAACAGCTAGATCTGAATCTCGACTCACACAAGGTGCCGATGCCGCTACGGGTCGTGCCTGACGATAAAGTGCTCACTGGCTCCTTGCTCAGAGCTGAGAGAGAGAGAGAGAGAGAGAGAGAGAGAGAGAGAGAGAGAGAGAGAGAGAGAGTTGTGTGAGGAGCAGCTCTGGGAGCGATGTTGTATAACGTTACAGTCGACGCTTGTGCGTGAGCAAAATAACACGTGCATTTCAGCACTGGCGGAGTGAGGGGTGTTGGATACAGAGAGACAGAGACAGAGAGAGACAAAGAGAGAGAAGGAGAGGGAGATAGACAGAGAGACAGACAGATATGAAGCGGATACATGTAAACCAATAAACGGGTGTAAACGGTGCGGAGTCGTTGAAAATTGCTCACGATCATTCATCGTTGCCTAAGTTTCTCAGGCAACCCGACAGAAGCATTAATTTCTCCCCCAGGTCTCTATCAGGCACTTGGCTCCGAGAGTTTACCGGTGAAAGAGCGGGCCTGGAGGCTCTGCTGGGTGTTCAAGATTGTGGAGCTGGGTCTATCATGGCAGGGTAATAGAGCAGAGATCCCACCGGGGGGAAGAGGCATGAAGACAGCATGGTACAGAAGTGTAAACTAGGGGGGAGGGGCGGGGCTGGGGATCAATTGGACATTGGAAAAACTAAAATAGAAAAGGTCAAATGAAGAATTTCTGCGAATGAGAGAGAGTTAGAGAGAGAGAGAGAGAGACAGACAGACAGACAGAGAAAGAGAGAGACAGAGAGAGAAAGAAAGGAGAGTAGACAGGTTCAACAAATAATAAAAGAAAAGAGTAAACAAAAAAAAAAAACAACCAACAACCAACAAAAATGATAGTGACGTGGAGATAGGTTACTAATGGAGGTGTGAGATAAATCATTGAACAAGGAAAGAGTTACTGCGTAACTGAAGGATGTTTCTACAGACATTTTCATCGTTATGAATGAAACAGCGAGCCACCCAATACTTCTCTCTATCATTCCGCGTACCGGGAGTACCGCAAGACGTACTTCCCGCGGTGATTGGAGCTGAGCTCAGTGCAGGCTTGACTCAACTCAACACTTTTTTCGGCTTTCATTTAAGTTTAAACGATAATGTAAAGAAAGAGAAAGAGTGATGGTAAGAGCGGGACAGGAGAGGGGAGAAGGGAACTGGGACGAAATGAAGCAGAAACAACGAGAAAAAAAAACAAAACAGAATGGCTAGCTATAAAAAAAAAAAAAAAAAAGAAAGAAAACCCAAGCTACAAACAAGAAAACCTTTCGAACAGGAAACCGTAAACCTGACTCTGTTGTGTGGTGTAGAAGATAGAGAGCGCGTTAGCGTGTTGATAAGCAGGGATCTGTGGACCCCGGGATCTGGTCTCGCCACTCACGGGGGGGGGGGTAGCTCCGGAATTGTTGGTTTCTCGGGAAGAGTGAGCGAGAGAGCCCCATAAATTTTGTCAGGCTTTACAACATGACAATGAAGTTCTTGAGTGCTGGTGCGGTAGGGGTGAGTTGTACTTAAAGAAATCGCATTGGGGACGACGGCGGCGGGAGAGAGAGAGAGAGTGAGTGAGTGAGAGAGAGAGAGGCAGAGAGAGAGAGAGAGAGAGAGAGAGAGACCCGCGTAAAAGAGAAAGACAATAACAGAAGGCGAGGGCGGAGAGAAAGAACAGATAAATTGATTGCTATAACAATCAAAACAGTTTGATGAATAAATAGATGCAGATAGCTGGATAAATCAATTAAGAGAGCTTGATTAATATGAAGAGGGATAGGAAGAAGAATACGTTATGGATAGATAAATACATAGATAGACAGATTAGCTAGTTAATAGTGCGAGAGAGAGAAAGAGAGAGAGAGAGAGAGAGAGAGAGAGAGAGAGAGAGAGAGAGAGAGAGATTAGGGGGGAGGGGGGTTATTATACTGATTAGGTAAGCTACATCTGCAAGAGTAATTTAAACAGCATATTTTAACATCTCTGGTTTGTTCAGTGCACTCAACTGATGCAACTGTGCAAACAACATCAGCACCGACACTATTATCATCACCATAATCACAACAGCATCACAAGAGGAGCTCAGTTTAGTGGAAGGATGCTTCACGGGGGATCGTAAACATCGGGAGATACCGATAGGGGAGAGGAAGAGAGAGAGATAGAGACAGAGACAGAGAGAGAGAGAGCGAGAGAGAGAGAGAGAGAGAGAGAGAGAGAGAGAGAGAGAGAGAGAGGGAGACAGAGAGAGACAGAGAGAGCGAGAAAGAGAGCGAGAGCGAGAGAGAGAGAGAGAGAGAGAGAGAGAGAGAGAGAGAGAGAGAGAGAGCACCCACACTTGATGAGAGCCAAGCTGACAACAGTTTATATAGCTGTTTGCAAACTTCACGGGTAAAGCTGGAAAAGTTGAAAGCTTGATTTATCATCCTCATTATAGCCAGTTTAGCTTTCTTCTTTCTGTAGGTTTTTGTGCGGCGCTTTGTTCCTGTCTTTCTTCCTAAGTAATAAGACACACTTGAGAAAACTCAGCGAGGCAGTAAACCAGGGGGAGAGGTGGAAGTTCTAATAACAACAGATTCCGTTTTAAATTGTTAATACTTTATCTGCAAACATTGTAAAAAGCTAGATTTGCTGCTACTAATTTAATTTACTCTTTTAGCTTATTGATCAGAAGAATTTTGTGATTGTATCAACTGTGATTATTCCGAACCAAATTTATTTAAAAAAAATAAAAAAGAAGCAAGGTTTCAAGAAATTGTTCAGTCTGGGTTTTGTAACAATTATTGCTCTTTTTTTTTTTTTTCCTTTTTACCTGTAGAAATAAATACTGTCCAATTCTAAAAATAAACAACAAAATTGAATTAAAATTTATTTATTTAAAAAAAAAATAGCAAAACCTCATATAAATATTACAAAAGTTTAAGTTTCATTCGCTTGTTATCAGTACCTTAAACTAATTTCCGTAAATCTTTAAAAACAGGAAACTTTACGGAATTCGTGCTGTTTAACACACCACCAAAACAAACCGGGTACAGCATCACTCTGAGGGTCTCAGTTTATCAAGTGATAGGAAATACTCATGCCGGACCTGGTGCGTTATGATAGCTCGGGCGAAGGGGAAATGGGAGGGTTGTTAAAGAGGTTCCAACTAGAGAAAAAAGGGGGAAAAAAGGATAAACCTACTGTTGCTACCACACCAACAAACATAATGATGTCAATAAATATGAAAATAGTGGCGATAATGATGATGATAATTGTGATCCTTCTTCACTGGAAGACTTAGGGACCGTTTCCGTGGCATTAAACAAGTCATCGCAACAGACGTTAGTGTTGAAGAGATTCGGCCCTAACTCCACCCTGAGGTAGCAAGATGGTTGGAATTCTGAGCAGCAGTGACTTGGCTATCTGAAACCTACACGGTAAGGATCATAGTAAGGTGAAACCTAACTCCACCCTGAGGTAGCAAGATGGTTGGGATTCTGGGCAACAGTGACTTGGCTATCTGAAACCTCCATGGTAAGGATCATAGTAAGGTGAAACCTAACTCCACCCTGAGGTAGCAAGATGGTTGGGATTCTGGGCAGCAGTGACTTGGCTATCTGAAACCTCCATGGTAAGGATCATAGTAAGGAGAAATTCACAGTTCTTTTCATCATGTAGTTCTATTCTGGTATTGGTGAGGATGATAACGATGATGGTGACAAGCAACAATACATCAACAAAAACAATAACATTGGGACTGACATCAACATCAACGGCGACAGCAACATCAGCACCAATACCAGCAACAGGGACAAGAACAGCAACAACAACAACATCAACAACAGCAGCAGCAACAACAACTCCAACATGGGACTACTACAGGACCACAAGAACTGCCAGCAACAAGTAACATCAGTTTTGGAGTCGGTGCTCTGGATGGTCGACTTACTTGCAGCCTTGCCTGAGAACAAGTCTTTGTGGGATGAGCAGACGGCCAGCAGACGATACCCAAGGTCAAAGTCATAGCCTGGTTGCGAGGCGACGTTGTAGACAACCTGAAACAGACGAGGGGAGACAACGTGGTGAAATATTTCTGGTTCCTGACGGTTTTTTCTGACTTTCAAATTGAAAGACATTTTCAAAATTGTCTGTGAGGACATCCTTGATCTTGTTACTAAACAGTGACCATCTTGACCAGGTGCTGCAAACAAAGACAATGAAGAGCCTTGCTACAAATATTTGGTCACTCTCCCCACGTGATCAATTCATGTGATATGAAACCGGTAGAGCCATTGGTTGCGCTGTTAAAACGTTCTCCGCAATATCCTCAGAAACCTCGAATGTTCGACTCCCTCAATAATAATAATAATAACAATACTACTACTACTACTACTACTACTACTACTACTACTACTACTACTACTACTACTACTACTACTACTACTACTACTACTACTACTACTACTGATAATAATAATAATAATAATAATAATAATAATAATAATAATAATAATAATAATAATAATAATAATAATAATAATAATAATAATAATAATAATAATAATAATAATATCATCATCATCAAGCAAGAGCTGCCCAACAAGGAAAGATCAAAATTATTGATTCTGACCGACACCGGAAAAGATGGCGAGAGTTACAGAAAGAGAAGCGGGGAGAGAGCGGGGGGGGGGGGGGGGGTAAAACAGAGGAGAGAAAGGAGCTGAAAGCTAAATGTGTGTATGTGCGTGAGAGAGAGAGAGAGAGAGAGAGAGAGAGAGAGAGAGAGAGAGAGAGAGAGAGAGAGAGAGAGATGCAACAGAAAACCAAGCAAGCCAATTGACTACAACAATCAGCCACTGACAACTGGTCACAACAGGTAGCGTAACGACCAACAAGCCTGGACTACCTTGTGGTCCACAACCAGGACACCCCCTCACCCTCCCTCCCCCACCTGACAGGTGTCCTGTAGCAGTGATCCAGGTGTCACAAGTCTTCGGGCTGGGTTAGGGGAGCAATGTTTGGGAGCTGTGACACTCACAGTATGATGTGTGAACATATATGAAGAGAGAGACAGAGGGGGGAGAGGGGGGAGCAGAAAAAGAGAGAAGAAAAAGAGAGAGACAGAGACACAGAAAGGGACCAGAGAGACACACAGAGATACAGAGTGAGACACATAGGGAGATATTGAGAGAGTAGGGGGAATAGACACTAAAATTGTTTTCTCGAACAGCAAACGTGGATGATCGAGAAATTTCTTAAGCAGAGATTATCTCGACGGCAATGCCAGCACTGAGATTAAAACCTGGCTTCATCTCCTCTCACAAACAAGAAAAACTCAAAATTAATATGCAATAAATGATTCCTAATACTTTTTTCAAAGATAAAACTAGCCCCCAAAAGAGCCTCATGTCGCCTTTGGGTTGGAGAAAGAGGGACAGGTTTTTCCATCAGTATTACTCACCGCCACTATATTAGGATGTAGAAATACAATCTTAAACATGTGTTCGGTAACCAAACGAGAACAAAATCGGTGTTTGGGACTCAAAACTAAGTGAATTCATCAATTTTAATAACGGCAGTACAAAAAGAACAACAAAATTCCTTTGTACAACGGAGCAATTATTTGTTAGATAAAATTCTCCACGTATAATGTTATTATTAGGATTACAAAGTAACCGGACGTCGGAGGTGCATCTACATATCATGTGCACTGTGGTTCGCAGCGGATGACCTTCTGTTAAAGATCTAGTTTGAGGACCATTGGAGAGAAGTCCAGGGACGAGAGCGATATGATGAGAGTCAGACGGAGAGAGAAAAAAAAAAAAGGGGGGGGGGGTATTTTAATTTATTACAGTTTACAATGATCTGCTGGGGTACAAAGGGTGCCATCTTCACAAACAACGGACTCAAATGTGTAGTTGGGTGGTGCGTACACATGTGTGCGTTACGTGAGAGAGAAAGACAGAGGAAAGAGCGGGTGAGGGTGGCCATGGCAGCTCTTGTTAGCTAATATGACTTAAGTCAGTCAGGAGAAGCCGGACGTCGCTCCGTGTTACCCAATCTGTCTACACAACGATACTGTGGGGATCACAATACAGTCAACAATATTCGCTATAACCACAGTAGGGCACGCCACTAAACTGATACACCACCACCTCCTCATCTCATTCTTCAGTCCCCTTTTACTCCTCCTCCTCCTCCTCCCCGTCCGATCCTCCCCCTGTGGAGGTTATGAAGCTCTTCTCAGAGCCTCAGGCGTCCGACGTTGGTCTTTCCCTCCACTCAGGGGCAGGTAACTAACACGGCGCCAGGAGAGCTTCAAGCTCCCGGTAGCTTCCCTTGCTGTGAGCTGATCAGTCAGACCCGCGGAGAAAGCTGCTGAGAGCTGAGAAGGAAAGCGTTTGCCCTGGGGTGATGACTCAAGTGGAACCCAAAAGTCTGGTGGGTTTTGCTTTCCACAGGGGGGCGCTGCTCGCGTCTGGTGACGTCAACGTCCCAGCAACACTCAGTAGAAGCAGCAGCAGCTGTTTGTGGTCCTTAAGCAACTGTCAAACTGTCAAGTTTCGTTAGACATTACAACCCTAGAGTCGGCTCACCGGGCTGTGTTGTGTACATTTCCTCAATTTGGGTTACCTGGTTCGAAATGATTTCAACAAGATCGTCTTTTCAAGCTGCTTGCACTAAATAAACGATTTACGATCTCTGATTAAAATCCACATTTAAGATCATAAAGACACAAAAGAAATACCCCCTCCCCCTCCTTTTCCCCCCTCTATCTCCTATTCTAAACCCGTTGAAAGTAAGCTAGATGAGGGATTATTTTGTTACATCAGGTAATCTATATAATAAGATTTAGATTAACAAGATTTTAAGCACCAGTTTTATCACACAGAGAGACATGGATTTATCGCTAAGTTATTCCACTCCATCCACCTTAAGGCGATTAACCACTTAATCGTCCCAAGCCCCCCCCGATTATCTCCCTGCAAACATGTGATGATAATCTATTACTTACAGCAACTTACAGAGCCTTATCTCACCAGCTAAGGGAAACTACTCAAAAAACTGTGATGTCACCGTTTAGCGTATTGACAACTTGCGTGGTTATCCATTCCTGCAACACATCTTTGACTTTAAAAAAAATTGACAGCTTTGTTTTCAAGGGGGAAAAAACCCACGGTTCCTGCCTCATCCTCTCCCATTCACTTTTTACCTTCAAAAGTTAGAGAATTATATCTTTACAATACCGAAAGTAAAAGTAGGACCATACAGTTATGATGAAAACGTACGGCATGAAAGCCCATAATCGTTAAACAGAGGACGATGTTATGTCTGGTTTCAAACAATGAATTCCATTAGTCGACATGTAGTTCATTTCAGTCACGCAGAATACTTCCTAACTCAACCACACACAAAATATAAATAAATATATATAAAAAAAATCATCATGGATTCAAGACATCACGCCAGATCTAACTTAACAACTAGAGACGTGCTGGCGTTAAAGAATTTTTCCCCGACTCTATAACTGCCTGGTTGTGAAGCGAGCTATTTTCGGAGACCAGGTGACGTTTGGTCTATCAGGACGCAGAACAAAACCGCCAGTTTCACAAGCTGTAAGTCAGCCTGATGACAGAAAACATTTCGGCTTTACGGGGGAAAACTACACAATTTCTGTAAAGATCTTTGAGTATTTCGACAATTTGAGAGTTATCAGGTGCATTTAGTGTTGTTTTCTCTTTGTTACCTGTGGTGGCCAGGTAGGCCTACCAAGTTACAAGAACTTGCTGGGGTGAAGGTCACTGGCATCTCCTCATGCCAGGAGTGTACCGCTGATAGCCACTGAATTATTATAATTTTTAATAAAAACTTAACCACAGCAGGAGATAAAGGGAAACAAAAGCAACAACATCAAATAAAAATCCAGTTTTTAAGCATAATAAATACTTTACAAGTAAAAGAATCATCAGCTCGGAAGTGTCAAAGTTCGCAACCCGTGTGTCACTCAGATACCAAGTCTTCGGAGAGGAGTGGTGGAAATCAGATCACTCATACAGTCTGAGGTATGCAGAGCTTATTCCTCGTGGGTTCGTGCAGAGCTTATTCCTCGTGGGTTCGTGCAGAGCTTATTCCTCGTGGGTTCGTGCAGAGCTTATTCCTCGTGGGTTCGTGCAGAGCTTATTCCTCGTGGGTTCGTGCAGAGCTTATTCCTTGTGGGTTCGTGCAGAGCTTATTCTTCGTGGGTTCGAACCCCACGCAAAAGTTTTCATTGTTTTTAAGATTACTGAATTGACCTATTTAGTCTTTATCAACTTCTTTATTATATCTGATGACAGAGAGAGAGAGAGAGAGAGAGAGAGAGAGAGAGAGAGAGAGAGAGAGAGAGAGAGAGAGAGAGAGAGAGGGAGGGGGTGATGGTTGAAAACAACAACTTTACAATCTGGCATAGTAAAGCAATGAGTTAAATTCAATATTCTCAGAAAACGTGTCGATTTCTGGTTGTCGATACTCAACACTCAACTTGATCAAAGGCAATAACGCACAGATTGACCTATAAACGGGTGTGAATTGCTTGTCCTTCATGCAGTCAGATGCTTCCTCCAACTGTAACCCTCCCCCCCCCCCCCTTTTTTTTTTTCCCGCACACGCCTCTCCTCTCCCAACACACACAACTGATCAGCAATATCTAGGCTAAGATTATCTGCTTCATGGCGATCTCTGGTCATTGCTAACTTTCACCCATATACAGTCAGGATTGGAACACGCACCGTCCGACAGACAAGTATTTGTCGGGGAAAAAAATTCATCACTATTTCCACTGGAAACTTGCTATTTATCCGGCTTTGATGGGTGATAGATTTATTTTCTTATTCTTTTTTTTTTTCAATCACATGTAAACATGTTAATTAGGTTCGTCTGTGTCCGATTTTTTAAAGTTTTTTAACAATCAGAAAATTTAGCTGGCGTAAGAGTAAAAAAAAATAAAAGAGAGAGAGAGAGAGAGAGAGAGAGAGAGAGAGAGAGAGAGAGAGAGAGAGAGAGAGAGAGAGAGAGAGAGAGAGAGAGAGAGAGAGAGAGAGAGAGAGAGAGAGAGAGAGAGAGAGAGAGAGAGAGAGAGAGAGAGAGAGAGAGAGAACAAACAATCGAGTCCACACAATGGTTTTGCTTCCCACAGATTTCGCCAAGTGCTTGAAATTTGCCCAATTTGGTGAAAGTGACACGAACAGTGCACCGGCTGACCCCCGGCCTGGGCGCACTGAGAGTCAACAAACGGTGACCTTTAAGAGAAACACAACAACAAACAATAACACACACTCGCATACACCAAAACCTGTTGGTCAAAGACATAAAAAAAAATAATTTTGCGGTGTCAAATTTTTAAGCACGAATGAAAATACTTCAGTTGCATTATTTTAACCAAAAAAAATGTCTTTGTTGTCAAAATGTAATATTTTCTATCGAACAAAAAGCAGAAGAGGTGAAGGATTAAGCACCTTATAGTTCTAATGGCGAGAGTTCTACCCCTGCTACCACCAGCTAAACAAACAGTTCAGAACTGCGTGACCGTTACTTCAACGACAACAACAACAACACCAACGAAGACGACAATAACAACATCAACATCGACCATGAACACAAGTACAACATCAACGACGACATTCAAATTGTGTCGGAGCCGGACTGAAGTGGTATACAGCTCTCAGCCAGGCCCAACTGGTGCCGAGGTTCGTCCAGTGCAGCAGCGGTGGTTGTAGTAGTCACCTCAAGTAGATGTGTCCTCATGACGCCCTCATCACAACATGGATGAGGCGTTTAATGGCTGATATCTTTGATTACTGAACTGCTCACTAGTGGGCGCAATTTTGATCATTGTCTTTACATATTTAGCACTAAAATTGTGAAAACAGCTCAATTATAAGGTGGAGGTTGGGCCTCGAGGAAAGGAGAAGGAGGAGGGAGTGGAGGAGCAGGAAGAGGAAGAGGAGGACGGGGAAGAGGAGGAGGCGGAGGAGGGGGAAGAGGAGGAGGAGGGGGAAGAGGAGGAGGAGGAGGGGGAAGAGGAGGAGGAGGAAGAGGAGGAGGAGGAGGAGGGAGAAGAGGATAGGGAAAAATTCAAAGTCTTCGATGAAGCGCAAGAAGGTTCCGTGCGATGTAGTAGGCTTGGGTTTCTTCAAACACCGACTCTACTGCTGTTGGTTGTCCGCTAGCAGCACTGTAACACTCGGAAGGAACGAGAGAGGAAAGAGAGAGAGAGAGAGAGAGAGAGAGAGAGAGAGAGAGAGGGAGAGAGAGCAGAGAGAGAGAGAGAGGGAGAGAGAGCAGAGAGAGAGAGAGAGAGAGAGAGAGAGAGAGAGAGAGAGAAAGGGAGAGAGCAGAGAGAGAGAGAGAGAGAGAGAGAGAGAGAGAGAGCAGAGAGAGAGAGAGAGAGAGAGAGAGAGAGAGAGAGAGAGAGAGAGAGAGAAAGAGAGAGAGGAGAGAGAGAGAGAGAGAGAGAGAGAGAGAGAGAGAGAGAGAGAGAGAGAGAGAGAGGAGAGAGAGAGAGAGAGAGAGAGAGAGAGAGAGAGAAAGAGAGAGAGAGAGAGAGAGAGAGAGAGAGGGAGAGAGAGCAGAGAGAGAGAGAGAGGGAGAGAGAGCAGAGAGAGAAGAGAGAGAGAAAGGGAGAGAGCAGAGAGAGAGAGAGGGGGGGGAAGAGAGATAGAGAATAGCTAAGAGCAACAGGGTTATTTTCTTGACACAATCAATTAGTTATAAACGCCCTTTATACAACTGGGTGTGCCAGCACATGTGTCTGCTAGAGTGTACAGAGACTTACAGAATTGTCCGCATCTTATCTCCTGCATGAAGAGCTGAGGATCCCACACTCTGGGATGTGAGCACTCGTCGCTACACGCGCACGTGCGCAGTGAGCTGGACAAACCATCCTCCTCTCCCAGGAGGATTCACTTCAAATGCGAATCTTACTGAACTGACCAAGGTCCGAACTGGACACTAATTAGAAGTGATGGGCAGTGGACAGACGGGCCACAGAAGGCAGGGCAGAAGTAGAGGGAGGTCTCTATTGCGGAATGTCTCACAAGTTGAGAGAGATGGCAGTAGATGGAAGTTGTGGATGGTTTATTAAGACGTGTAGAAATGGCCGTTAGAGCAAGCTGCATGCGCTGTGCCTGATGGTCAGTGAGAAAGCGTGGCTGTCAGTTTGTGTGCCTGTGTGCCTGTGTGTCTCTGTATCTGTGTGGCTGTATGTCTCTGTATCTGTGTGGCTGTATGTCTCTGTATCTGTGTGACTCAGTTATGTAGGTGTGGTACTGTGTACAATGTTGCAGTGGGTAGTGACAAAGAGGCAAAATGATCAGAGAAGAGGATGGTGATGTGGAAAAATAGGAAGTAGGAATATCAACAACGAGGTGGGGGTTTGTTCGGCAGAAAAAAAAAAGCATGTTTTTATTTGGTGTAGCTATTGAGGAAGAGAGTCAGGGATGAGATGGGCAGGGTGAAGTCATAAATCGATAAGTATACCATAGATTGATAGCTATTGCTAGGTGAGTAGTCAAATCAAGGAAACAATATAGAGGAAGAGAGTCAGGGATGAGATGGGCAGGGTGAAGTCATAAATCGATAAGTATACCATAGGAATCAGATATAGAGGAAGAGAGTCAGGGATGAGATGGGCAGGGTGAAGTCATAAATCGATAAGTATACCTTAGATTAATAGCTATTGCTAGGCGAGTAGTCAAATCAAGGAAACAATATCGAGGAAGAGAAACAAAACGTGGAATGAAAATTGAAACCAAGGTTAATATCAATATTGAGAATAAACCTAAACTACTGCAACTACAACTGCAACGTTGACTGTGAACACTGAGGAAACTGTTGCTGCTGCTGCCACTCCAACTGCAAAACACCACAGATGCAGCTGCAAGTATTGCTACTTCTACCGCTAATTACACTACATAATTATGGATTTACTGCTGCTACCCTTTATGGAAAGATTACATCAACTGCTGCTGCTGCTGCAGCTTCTACTTCTTCACTACCACTACCACTACTGCTACTACTATACTTCTACAGCTTTAACTATTACTGCTGCAACTACTTCTACTACTGCTACTATTATACTACTACTACTACTACTACTACTACTACTACTACTACTACTACTACTACTACTACTACTACTACTACTACTACTACTACTACTACCGCTTTAACTATTACTGTTGCTACTACTTCTACTACCACCACTACTACAGTTCTGCTACTATTATACTTATACCGCTTTAACTATTATTGCTGCAACTACTTCTACTACCACCACTACTACTGCTACTACTACACTTCTATCACTTTAACTATTACTGCTGCTGCTACTGCCACTGCTACTTCAATACTAACAATAAAGTTTCTGATGTTGATGCTTCTTGTATTGCAATCTATTTTTAACCATAGGAACATTTCTTCATCAATTAGCCAAATTTGCGACAGGTTTATTTCAGAGATTGATTTTCTTCTGTCGATTCTACATGTATAATGTTTTACTGCTTGCTTTCACTTGCCATTTCTTTGATGTTGGGAAAGGCCGTCAGGGTTGTATGATAGTATGGGATCAGCAGAGTTTCTGCAGTTCCTGCTGTACTAATCTGTTATTATTTAACATTCCTCTGGTCTCCCTGCCGTCCCTGGGCTGCCCTACCCCGAGCATGCTGGGAACTCAGCGGAGCTCGCTCTGTTTACATTCTAAAAAGTTGGCGCGCCGAGAAATTGTTTTTGGCAACTGAAGATCGAATGAAGTGAATCGAGCTGGTAAACCAGGCTTTGATCACGACATTTGCCGTGAGCTCGCGCACGTGCTGTTATGATATACGATACCCCCTTCCTCCTCCTACAACCCCCCCCCCCCCACCCCACCCGTCTCTTCTCCTCCCCCCCCCCCCTCTCTCTATCAGTTAGCTGAATTCAACTGTTCGGTATTCTCCTGTTAGCATCCATCATGACCTTCCTGGCCTCCCCCCCTATTGCCAGGTTTTATTACCTCACCTTCCTACAAAGACCAGATAATTTAATTAGTAGAGTTTATCGCCCTTTAAGTCTGCTTTGAAAGATTTCACTGTAAGCTCCACAGAAAGAAAAAAATCACCACCAAAAATTTAAAATAGCAAGTGAATGATAAATACGAGTATAGCTGGAAAGATTTGCTCCTAACTATTAAAACCCTTTCGAAAATAATAGATCTATTTCATTGTACGATTTTTTTCACATCTATGAAGTTCCTAGAAGAAAGGTAGGCATGGTCGCTATTTTCCCATCAACCAAAGCCAGGACTACTTTATTTTCAATCCAAAGATTTTCACACTGGGCTATTTGGCGACCTGAAATCTCAAAAAAAAAAAAAAAAAAAAAAAATGATATCTAAATATTTGCGAGCCATCTAGATCTGTTTAGATGATTAAGACTTGATAAATTCCCATTAAACACAACGTGACTATTCAATTTTATAGTTCGCTGAGGAAAAACAATAATTTCGACTGGAGAAGAAAGGTTGAGAAGGCAAGCCCGTTCGACTAATCAAATGTTCTGTTTGGAATCCACCACGGGAGGAACTCGGAAGAATATAATTATAGTAGTGATTATACACCACTGGGCTGTAGATAGCAATTGTGAAAAGATCTGTAATTCATTTACATCTGGGTGAAATGAGGAAAAACTTATGGGTGAGGCTATTTATACCATGTGGTGCATACAGACTCAGAAGCTATTTACACCATGTGGTGCATACAGACTCAGAGGCTATTTACACCATGTGGTGCATACAGACTCAGAAACTATTTACACCATGTGGTGCATACAGACTCAGAAGCTATTTACACCATGTGGTGCATACAGACTCAGAAGCTATTTACACCATGTGGTGCATACAGACTCAGAAGCTATTTACACCATGTGGTGCATACAGACTCAGAAGCTATCTACGCCATGTGGTGCATACAGACTCAGAAGCTATTTACACCATGTGGTGCATACAGACTCAGAAGCTATTTACACCATGTGGTGCATACAGACTCAGAAGCTATCTACGCCATGTGGTGCATACAGACTCAGAAGCTATTTACACCATGTGGTGCATACAGACTCAGAAGCTATCTGCGCCATGTGGTGCATACAGACTCAGAAGCTATTTACACCATGTGGTGCATACAGACTCAGAAGCTATCTACGCCATGTGGTGCATACAGACTCAGAGGCTATCTGCGCCATGTGGTGCATACAGACTCAGAGGCTATCTGCACCATGTGGTGCATACAGACTCAGAAGCTATCTACACCATGTGTTACACATCCCTAGCAAGATCTGTCTACGTTACGCTCAGATCTACATTGGACTAGTCGCCTGAGAAGTTCCTGAATCATGATCGGGGTCACTTTAAATGTAGTTCTTAGCTAGTGATAGTATAAAAATCAGAACAATAGCTGTCATAGACCTCTAAATCTCTACAATCTTTCGCTACAACCTTGCGAAGGAAAGGCCATGAACAAAGACATGAGGGTCTCTAGAGATCGAGATCGCTTCTGAAGCACACCTAGTGCCACATCTTAGCGTGAAGATCTAGATCTATCTAGGCTACATGATTGAATCGTCAAAAATCTGAACATATAGCAAGGTTATATAGGGAAAAATGGTACTTATCAAGTCTCCTATTGAGGCTGTTTGTTCGACAGCTTTGTGTAGCTTACTTATCTAAATCTAGACTGATATAGCTTCAGAGCATTTTAAAAGTGTGCAATAGGCCCTACCTGCAACGACTCGCCCCATTCTAAATCCAAATCTAAATCTTGACGATTGGTTGTTATTTTGGTCAACCGGCCACGGTTTTCTTAGTCGAAGAGTGAGTCAAGATTTTACATCATGCAGACAGACCGGCGGTCTATTAGCACCACACGGCGCAAACAGACACTCCGAAAACTTATTACATGACTTGACTACAGACACTCCGAAAACTTATTACATGACTTGACTACAGACACAAATCAGGGTTCAGCTTTAGGATTCGAACTCAGCCCAAATTCCAAAGGCGTGAGCATAAGGCTTCCGCCATCCCCATACTATAGTAAACTCCATTTACCCGCCCTGATATTTTTTTAGTGGCCGAAAAGTAGGACGCTCGCTTCTAGAGATCTAGGGACTATCCCTCAGGGGTTCAAACCCCTATTTCACTCGGAGGTAGTAGACATCGGGTCTCATTTTTTCATCCCTACTCTGCTCGACGGGTAAACCTGTTTAATAATCTTTAGGATTCAAGGATGATTTTAATGTGGACGGGCTCATCAAGTGAGCCCTTTCAAACTTGTACTTGCTCCTACCCTTATGAAACTAATATCAACACTATCTTTCTGCCAAATTACTGTTTCTACACACCAAAAGATTGCTTTCTGGTTGACCATAAAAGGTGGGATGGGCGAGACATCATAGAGCAGATAAGATCCGTCAAGTACAAAGTGGAGCGACAGAAAGTGTTGATAGAGCGCGGGTCAGTGTTGTTGTCCTTTGTAGTCAGAAAAACAGAAAAACAGAGCTGTTGACCCATGGGTAGCGGTGAAGTGGAAACATCGACAATAAATGAAGAAAGAGTTTGTTATTAAAGGCTGCTAGTTTAATAGGAACAAAAAAAATTAATAAGCATGGGTTTCTTAAAAGAATATGAGGCATTAGCTTTGAAAAAAAAGAGGGGGAGATGAAGAGGGAAAGATGGTATGGATGAAATCGAGAGAAAGTAAGAATGATAGAAAGAGAGCTGAAGACAAAGTTAGAAAAATAGAAAAATTAGGGGGGAGGGGGCAGTTGAGAGATAAGGGAAAGAAAGGGTGACTGAGAGCGAGTCTAAGAGACAAAGAGCGAGAACAAGCGAGAAAACAGAGATAGATAGATAGATAGATAGATAGATAGAGAGAGAGAGAGACACGTAGATAAAGAGAGAGAGAGAGAGAGAGAGAGAGAGAGAGAGAGAGGGAGAGAGAAGGTGAAGAGAGAGAGACAGACAGACAGACACACGTAGATAAAGAGAGGGAGGGAGGGAGGGAGAAAGAGAGAGACAGACAGACAGACACACGTAGATAAAGAGAGGGAGGGAGGGAGGGAGAGAGAGACAGACAGACAGACAGACAGATGGACAGACAGAACGGATGGACGGTGTAAAGTACGTAAACCTATTATACAATTTATAGAGAAATGAAACCTGCATGCTCTACGTGACAGAAGCCACGGTCAAGACTTGTGATAGTCGAGTAGTGGGCTATCACATGGGGGAGCTGATATTATCTTGTTACTCGTCTCTTGTGGTCTACTTTCTCAAGTCCAAGAGGGAGAGAGAGAGAGAGAGAGAGAGAGAGAGAGAGAGAGAGAGAGAGAGAGAGAGAGAGAGAGAGAGAGAGAGAGAGAGAGAGACCCTGATTGTTTTTTTCTTTTTCAACATAAACAGCAGCTGGCAGCAGCTGTCGATCAATCGCCGTAAAAACTTTGCCCTTTTTGGTTCCTTTATCTCTAATATTTATCGAGGACAATTGTAAAGTTAAAGAGTAGCTGAAGAGTTTAGCTCTTGATTATTCTTTCCAACATCTCTTTAGTCACTTGGAGAATATTAGCCAGAGGTAGAGGTAGCAGGTTTGGTAGAAAACAAAAGAAAGAAAGGGAACCAGAGGAGATATAACTAAAAAAATGTTTTTTAAATTTTGCACCCAGCTTTGTTATCACCAGAATTTCACTATTTCTGAACGCTCCCATTGTGGTTTCCACAGAGTCAGTGTAGAGCCAGTAGCGAGTCACATGCAGCCGCTGGTTTGTTTACACTCGGGCATGATTCAATGGAGCGCGCAATTTTCAAACTAACTTTGTGAATCTGTTGGAGGGGAGGGGTGGATGTTGGCGGGAAGATAACCCTCCAGGTAAGATACCACCCCCCCCCCCCTTCCAAGTAAGATACCCCTCTAGGGGACTGACGCCGCGAGTCCGTACGGAGGAGTCGTGGTCAAGCAGTTGACCAAAGTCAAAAGATTACGTGGTCAGTGTTGGTGGACTGGTCTATCTGTCCATGGTCTGCCGGATATGAGACAGGCAGGACACATCTTACCCAATCTCTCACCTATGGCTCGCAACTCCTATTGAGCTTTATGAAATTGTTAAAGGTGACCAACTAAGCTTGGTCCGAAATGATCGCTGCCCAATAGGTAGTGCTCCAAACAATGACCGCCCGGTCCAGGAGGAGATCGGTTGGTGGCACGATGACTCTAAAGTGACGTCATCCGTCAAGTTTGTGACACAGGCGATGTTGTTTGTTTCGTAGACACAGTTCAGTTCAGTTTAACAATAAGCCGAGTAGCTGACAAAATCGTTTCGCCCGCTCTTTTAATTGCTGTCATGTTTAGCCTCCTCCTCTCCTCAACTACTACCCTCTTTCTAATATCACTCCCATCTATTGCGTTGCTTGTATCTTTCTGGGCTTGACTGTTTCAGAAGCAAATTCTGGTTCACCTAGAATAATGTGTCATGGAAGACTCCTTGTAAAACCCCTAGCTCAATATCAAACTGTGTTGAAATCAAAACCTAGCGGACGCTCATTGTGATATTGACCTGTGGTCAATTCTTTTCATGATTTGCCCAATCCTTGTGATATAGGTGTGATTCTAAAGCTTGCAGAACATAAGCATCAGCTCTGGTCAAAAGCCCATGACATGATACAGCTTAGCTAAGAATGGAAAAATATACATTTAACACTTTTTTTTTATTTTGGGGAGAAAATGGCAAAATCTAGTTAATTGTTGAGTTTAGAAAGCAACGAAAGCCATTTCTAGAGCAGAATGAGTTGACCATCAAAACAATTATCATCCTGAGGATGATCAGATCCCTGCCAAGACAACGTGTTATAATGGCGACCCCTTCTGCTGGACATGAAGATCAGAGTCAGCGTTAAACTTCCTGACAACATCTGGTTGGTAAGTTGGCGCCCTGATCATACAGTGGTGAAGATCGAGATGAATACCCACACTTGTATCTTGCTTCCCTCAGACTAGTCTAAGCCAGGGACAGTTTCGGAGCAATCATTATAAAGTGAGGTCATTTAGCTGCCGCGTTTATTTAGTCTTGATGGAACATCTTGAGTTAAGGGTTTGGAGTGATGAGTAATGACTTTAATTTTATCTGGATACAAATTTTCTCTGGATGAGAAATACAATATATAGGGAGAGAATGAAGACAATCTGTGTGAGGAGAAGAAAAGATACAAATGGAGAGAGAGAGAGAGAGAGAGAGAGAGAGAGAGAGAGAGAGAGAGAGAGAGAGAGAGAGAGAGAGAAGGAAGAGGGATATATGAGATTGGGAGAGATGGCACATAAATTTGTCCACCAGGGTTATCCCATGTCTAACTTCGTCCCACTAACACACAGGTAGAAGAGAAAGGAGAAGTAATTGTCCCACTAACTCGCATTACACCATCTTACGCCAGGTCAAAAGACGCCGATGCAAGCTGTTTACCGACATTCTGCCCCCCCCCCCCCCCCCGCCCAATCAGCCATTTGACCCACACTGGCTACCTGTACCTGACTGGTGATTCGTGACGTTCTGGCTTCCCTCCCCTCATCACCCTCCTCTCATGTGAAATATTATCTCGATACGTCACATCTTCTCACATACCTCCTCACCCCCCCCCCCCCCCTACCCCGCACCTGACTCCAACTTTTCATCTGCTATTCTTTCCTTTTCCTCTATTTTCCTCCTTTCTCAAATTTCCTGCGACCATATCTATTTTTGTATCTAGGAAAGAAAATTCAAGAGAAGAGACCATCACATTGAGCTCTCAGATAACTCTAAACCTCGCCGTGTATAATTATATTTCTTGCACAACCCTCTCCTTCTCGCTCTCTCTCTCTCTCTCTCTCTCTCTCTCTCTCTCTCTCTCTCTCTCTCTCTCTCTCTCTAGATTTAAAAAGAGACAGGCACACCACTTTATAACTACGGGACTAAAAAAAGAAACAACACAAGTATAGATTAAACATAAAAACGTTTCGCCTTTATTGTGGCTTCATCAGAGAGTGTAGGAACAAGTTGACTTCAACAAGTTATACAAAACGTTGGGGGAGCTGGGCTCAGACGGGACAAGTCTCTCACTCTCTCTCTCTTTCTCTCTCTCTCTCTCTTTTTCTTTCTCTCTCTCTATCCGTCTCCTCCTGTCCGTATCTCTGTCTCTCTGTCTGTCTGTCTGTCTGTCTGTCTCTCTCTTTCTCTCTCTCTATCTCTATCTCCCTCTCAATGTTCCCAAACTTAAAATCCCCTTCTTGCCAGTTTTGTGTTACAATTTTCACCGCCTTGACAAACAAGTGTCGTGACAAACGTAACGTTTCAATTCCCAGAGAAGACCGCTGACCATCTCGAGCCTGCTCCGAGCAGAGTAGCCCCCGTCCATCTGTGGGCTGCCGTGACACAGCCCAGAACCTTTACCTGGTCTGGTGGAAGCGATCCCGACCAGTCCTCGAACTACTGAGGGTCAAGTGTGGACATTTTGTCTTCCTGTCAATACCTGGTAACGTTAGCGCTCGACACGAAATCATTATAGTGAGAGATTTTCCAGACAAAATTCTTCTGCAGCGCTGGCTCAGAAACCGCTACAGGACTGTTACATGTCCTTACCCCCCCCCTCTCTCTACTCTACTCTCTCTCTCTCTTTCTCTCTCTCTCTGTCTCTCTCTCTCTTCCCCTCCGCCTCCTACCCTTTTCCTCTTCCCTTCCCTCCCCCAACCCGGCTGACATCCTGATGGTGAGCAAAGACAACTGGACTCACATCCCAGAAAGCAGGAAATCATTTTTAATTTGTGAGTGGTTCAGCGCGACCTAGCTTTGCCCACTCGCCCACATCCTAGATCTGTGCAGTACTGATCTGTTCTAGCCACGATCTATTGCAGAACATTTCCTGAACGTGACAGCAGTAACAAAGCCTCCGAGTCTGATGATACATGGAGTTCTGTACGGTGTGAGAACCGCTGTCAAGGCGATGATTGCGGTCGATATTGCACGGCCTCAAACCGACTTTCACGTGGGCTGGGAGTGAACTTAAATCTCCATCAATCAATCACATGTGTAGCTAAATGTATTAGTTAAATCCCATCAATCAAACACATTTATTGTTGAGTATATTAATGGCTTTGACAACATATCATACATACATGAAACTTTTTTTTAAAAAAATATCAATCTGAAAAAAAAGAAACAAAAAAGATCATTATCCATAGCAACAACAACAGCAACAACCCAAGAACAAGAATAAGAGCAGCAACAGAAAACTAAATGATTCTTGTAAAAAATGCAACATTGTAAACTCATCGCTATGTTAGTAACCTCGTTTATTGTTTACTGTCTTGCTGAGGGGAAGAGGTAATTATGCCTAGTTCTGAAAGAGTCCAATCACCGCATTGCTGCAATAGAAAACTGAGTAATAAGAAAAAACAGGCGTCAATCAATAGCATCTTCAGAGAGAGAGAAAGAGAGAGAGAGAGAGAGAGAGAGAGAGAGAGAGGGAGGGAGAGGGAGGGAGAGAGAGAGAGAGGGAGGGAGAGAAAGAAAGAGGCAGAGAAACTAGCCCTAATCAATAGACCATACGCCCAGATCCTGTGTTTACAGCCCCCCATTACTCCTTCACACCATTCAAACATCCACAGATAGACAGACAGACGGACGTACACAACCAGTCCTGAGAAAGCTTGTGTCCTAATGAGCTGCCGTCATCACTTGGAGAGGACACCGTCAGGGAGCCTGGATCTTGGTTAGTCAATACATCACTCTCCTTCCCCCACTTCTCCCCCTCCCTGAATACAAACAACAGGGTCAATATACACAGCCCAACAGGCAGCAACAGGGATAAAAAAAGAAGGTTGGTTTTTTTTTTTTTTTTTTTTTTGGGGGGGGGGGGGGGGGGGGGGGGAAGTTTCTTGATTTCTGCAAGCAAAAGTCCTCAGCCAACATTACATGGGAATTTTTTTTTAATCCACGATAGTTTAAAGACGTGGAGATTTTATTTATTTTGAAAGAGGGCGCGAGGAGTTTCAAATAATACTTTGGTGCCTGGAGTTAAATCTAAAACATTATTGATTCTAAATAATCTTAGATGCTTCGATGTATCAATCAAGATCATCATCACCATCATCGCCATCGTCATCACCACCACCATTATCGTCATCTTCACCATCATCATGATCATCATCACCATCATCATCAACATCATCATCATAATCATCATCATTATCATCATCACCATGATCATCATCATTATCATCATCACCATCATCATCATCATCATCATCATCATCATTGTTATGACTATCATTATCATCATTCCCACCACCACCACTTCACCATTACCATCCTTATTCGCCTTCTTCTCAAAACCATCATGATATACAATCTATCTACTGAACCAACTTGCTTCCCTTGTATGAAATATTAAAACTCATTTATTTTGATGAGCATAATTGACTTTTGTAACTGCAGAAAGTAAAAGAGGCGAGAATCGCCCGTCCTCTCCAGTATACTTGGCTAATTGAGGAGAAAACCCAGAGAGAATCAATAGGAAAGTCCTCAGTTTCTGCTCTCACATGTTCAGGAATTTCTCGTTTATTATTTTCAATTCATGCCAGCAACAGCTTAATGTCTTGATTATTCTAACCTGAGAAAGTTTGCTTGCTTTCTCCCTCATTAAAACTGTAGTTGTCTAATCAACAAGGCTTTCAACAGCAGCATGCAAACAAATCTGGATTAACTTCGAAAAAGCTTTTTTTTTATTTTTTTCCCAATAATTCCGTGTTGACATTTTCTCTTAACAAAGCTGCCATGACAGGAAATAGAATGAATGAGTGCACGGTCAACACAATAAAAAAAAAAAAAACCTAAACGGTGATCTACATGTCATGTGTTTCCGCAAAATGAAAAAAAAATTTTCTACATCAAAAACTTTTCTTTGGTGCTACTCCCTGAAAGAAGCTTGAACAGGCTATATTAATTTGGATGCTTGTATTAGATACTAAAAATATCCGCATTGATAATTTTTGTTTCAATAGCTTGTTAGTATAAACATTTTAACCAAGTAAAAATATAACGCCCCATACCCATAAGATTTAGGACTATATTACTTTCAGACCATTGTAGAAACATAAACTATCTTAACGTTGTGATATTGTTTTATTCTTCAACTACTTCTATCACTATCTCATAATCATGATGGTATTTTATATTTATTTCTATCATAAAGAAGATGATATTTTACAAGTATCTATCACTTTCTTATAAACATGGTCATATTTTACATCTATTTCAATCACTATTTTATGAACATGATGTTATTTTACAATTATTTCTATCATTATCTCAGAAACAAGATGATATTTTACAAGTATCTATCACTTTCTTATAAACATGGTCATATTTTACATCTATTTCTATCATAATCTCATAAACAAGTTGATAAATCTGGTCGAGTGAAATAGAGATATAAATTGGAGCACAATAAAAACCAGCTTTATTTTACCGATAAAACACAGGCGTCTAATAATGTAATCGATTTCTCATTTTGTTCCGGTTGATGAGCGCGTCAGTCGTTTTAATGAGACGATTACTGAACCATCTCGAGGGCCATATCGATACTTATATCGAGCACGACAATTATCGTGTTTATAAAGCGTATCTGACACAACGCAACTTATGTAGAAAACGTCCTTTAATTTCCAAGAGAGGGACAGAGAGAGAGAGAGAGAGAGAGAGAGAGAGAGAGAGAGAGAGAGAGAGAGAGAGAGAGAGAGAGAGAGAGAGAGAGAGAGAGTGGCCGGGTGGTGGACTGGGTAGGAGTTTCAAGAGCTGTCTGCTGTAGTGATATTGCTGGTTATGTAGATCGTATGAGAGACACAGAGAGAGAGAAGAGAAGAGAGAGAGAGAGAGAGAGAGAGAGAGAGAGAGAGAGAGAGAGAGAGAGAGAGAGTGGCCGGGTGGTGGACTGGGTAGGAGTTTCAAGAGCTGTCTGCTGTAGTGATATTGCTGTTTATGTAGATCGTATGAGAGACATAGAGAGAGAGAGAAGAGAGAGAGAAGAGAGAGAGAGAGAGAGAAAGGGGCGGGGAAGAGAGAGATAGACAGAGAGAGAAAGAGGCGAGGAGAGAGATAAGGAAAGAGGAAGAGAGAGATAGAGAGAGTAAGAGGAGAGGAACACAGATAGAGAGAGAGAGAGGCCGGGAAGAGAGAGATAGACAGAGAGAGAAAGAGGCGAGGAGAGAGATAAAGAAAGAGGAAGAGAGATAGAGAGAAAGAGGAGAGGAAGATAGATAGAGAGAGATAGAGAGAGTAAGAGGAGAGGAACACAGATAGAGAGAGAGAGAGAGAAAGAGGGAGGAAGAGATCGAAGTAAACAAACATTAAAGGAAATAAAATATGCGGGAGCATAAAAGGAGAGAGATAAAGTAATGAGAGAATGAGAGAGAGAATTAGAGAGAGAGCGATAGGAGAAGAGATAGATAAAGAGAGAGAGAATGAGAGAGAGCGATAGGAGAAGAGATAGAGAGAGAGAGAGAATGAGAGAGAGCGATAGGAGAAGAGATAGAGAGAGAGAGAATGAGAGAGAGATAGGAGAAGTGATAGAGAGAGAGAATGAGAGAGAGCGATAGGAGAAGTGATAGAGAGAGAGAATGAGAGAGAGATAGGAGAAGTGATAGAGAGAGAGAATGAGAGAGAGCGATAGGAGAAGAGATAGAGAGAGAGAGAGAGAGAGAGAGAGATAGGAGAAGAGATAGATAGAGAGAGAGAGAGAGAGCGATAGGAGAAGAGATAGAGAGAGAGAGAATGAGAGAGAGCGATAGGAGAAGAGATAGATAGATAGAGAGAGAGAGCGATAGGAGAAGAGATAGAGAGAGAGAATGAGAGAAAGAGCGATAGGAGAAGAGATAGAGAGAGAGAGAGAATGAGAGAGCGAGAGCGATAGGAGAAGAGATAGATAGAGAGAGAGAATGAGAGAGAGAGCGATAGGAGAAGAGATAGATAGAGAGAGAGAATGAGAGAGAGAGAGCGATAGGAGAAGAGATAGATAGAGAGAGAGAATGAGAGAGAGAGCGATAGGAGAAGAGATAGATAGAGAGAGAATGAGAGAGAGAGCGATAGGAGAAGAGATAGATAGAGAGAGAGAATGAGAGAGAGAGAGCGATAGGAGAAGAGATAGATAGAGAGAGAGAATGAGAGAGAGAGAGCGATAGGAGAAGAGATAGATAGAGAGAGAGAGAGAGCGATAGGAGAAGAGATAGATAGAGAGAGAGAGAGCGATAGGAGAAGAGATAGATAGAGAGAGAGAATGAGAGAGAGAGAGCGATAGGAGAAGAGATAGATAGAGAGAGAGAGAGAGAGAGCGATAGGAGAAGAGATAGATAGATAGAGAGAGAGAGAGAGCGATAGGAGAAGAGATAGATAGAGAGAGAGAATGAGAGAGAGAGCGATAGGAGAAGAGATAGAGAGAGAGAATGAGAGAGAGCGATAGGAGAAGAGATAGAGAGAGAGAATGAGAGAGAGAGAGCGATAGGAGAAGAGATAGATAGAGAGAGAGAATGAGATAGATAGAGAGAGAGCGATAGGAGAAGAGATAGATAGAGAGAGAGAATGAGAGAGAGAGCGATAAGAGATAGATAGAGAGAGAGAATGAGAGAGAGAGCGATAAGAGATAGATAGAGAGAGAGAATGAGAGAGAGAGAGAGCGATAGGAGAAGAGATAGATAGAGACAGAATGAGAGAGAGAGAGAGAGAGAGAGAGAGCGATAGGAGATAGATAGAGAGAGAGTAGATTCTCCAGTGATTAATTAATAAATTCTGGACCAGCGACAGGTCGTGGTCAAGCCTCGAGAATGACAACACGATGACCACTAAGTTGGCAGCAGGTTGTCTGTTTTCTATCTTTTGTGACTGTTTATATGTCTGTCTATCTGTTGAAATAACAGACGTGAAAGGAAGGCCTTTTTCAAATATAGTTTACAAGATTTAAGACTCTTTCTTCCCTTCGGAAATTTTAATAGGGTATATGTGAAACTATTACACAAATTATACTATGTATGTTTTTTTTTTTGAAGAATTCATGGCACAATGGAGGGGTGGAGCTGAAGCAAACATAACCAACAAAGAATAATAAAGATCTCGTTATTGTTATATCGCTACATTTATGATAAACATATATTTTATAAATAATAATGGGTAAGGAAAAGAAAAAAAAAGCGATAAATACATTTTTTCGCCTTTATCCACACGTGGTTTCGAATCATAAGCCACTCCCCCCCCCCCACCCCATTTTTTTCCACCACTAAAAACTTTTCTTAGTCGTGTCTCGCTCGTGTTTCAGTTTTGAGTTTTAGGAAACTCTCTAAGTATTTCTAACGTGATGAAGCCACTCCTCGTCTTTAGGTTTTTGTACCTTGACTTATTCCAAATCTTGACAAAAACCTAAAACAAAGACACTTGGGAGCCAGTAAAATGATTTGATCAAATATAAACATCACTATAGGAAACATCGATTTTCTCTTGTCTTTTATTATGTTGAAACTATAAGGAATCTAAAGGTCTGTTTCGTTCTTTCATTAACTTTACT
>JAWDGP010001129.1:197500-205000 GCA_033675545.1 Elysia crispata | reverse complement strand
TCTAGGTGAGGAAATCTTCCACCTAGAAGATACACAATATCGAAGCTTTTCAACTGGTACAAAACACAGTTTACCTTACATCCATAATCCTTCTCTCTCTCTCTCTCTCTCTCTCTCTCTCTCTCTCTCTCTCTCTCTCTCTCTCTCTCTCTCTCCCTCTTTCTCTCACTCTTTGTTTCTTTACCTAAAAACACCGCTTAGCTCACGCACAACCCAAAACCTTTTACCATATATTAATAACCTTCATAGGTCGGCTATAGCAGCAGGTAATTAATATGGCCAAGTGTCTCTTTTTTATCCGTTCAATGTAGCTTAATTCCCAGCCGCAACCAACAATGAAGTTTTGAGTTTTTTAACCGTTATGAATCCTCGGATCTGTACGAGGTCAGAGCGGCGCATCCTGCGACAGCTGTTCCTGTACGGCTGTACCGGGGACTCGGGATGGAGGGACTGGTGAACCGGTAACAATCCGAGTATCAAATGCAAATTTTTATATAGGAAGAATTAAAGGATTGTGGAGTGTTTTTTTTTTTTTAACTTTGGTCTTATTAAGTTTACATAATATACTTGTGTATTTATGTGTCGCAGAGTTCGTTATACAGAAAATTTTGACAGCCTGCAGTAATTTTCCTACTCAGACCTGTTTTTCCCCCTGATCCAATGATTTATTTACTCAATTTCGTGCAGCTCAGAAACCGTAAAACGAATCATTAAAACATCTTTAGTTAAACAGAAATCCGAAGTTTGTTGACAAACAGAGAAGATTAATCGCGCGACACGTAAACGATCTGCGCGCTTCTCTACGTGTACTCCACAGTGGAAGAAGTTGTCACAGTTTTCAAAAAGTTTTTTGAATATTAAAATTACATTCGACCATAAAGATTTAAAGATACTTAGGGGACGCAACTCTATGTTGTAAAATTTTTTTATTGGAAAAAAAAAAAAGGTTTGAAGCATTTCAGATAATATTATTTCCTCAATTTGCTATGTTGTTGGGTCTGAAAAGAAATTGTTGGACCTTTCCACGATTAAGCGAACTTTTCAAGTTGACAAAAAAAGAAAAATGTAAGACCAACATTTCAGAGTCACATAATTCATACTACTACTACTACTACTACTACTACTACTACTACTACTACTACTACTACTACTACTACTACTACTACTACTACTACTACTACTACTACTACTACTACTACTACAACTACTGCTGCTGCTGCTGCTGCTGCTGGTGCTGCTGCTGCTGCACTACTTCTACTGCTACTACGACTCCTACTACTACTACTACTACTACTTCTAAAACTACTACTACTGCTGCTGCTGCTGCTTTTATTACTACTACTACTACTACTACTACTACTACTACTACTACTACTACTACTACTACTACTACTACTACTACTACTACTACTGCTGCTGCTGCTGCTGCTGCTGCTACTACTACTACTACTACTACTACTACTACTACTACTACTACTACTACTACTACTACTAATAGTAATTGGAAAATCAGAAGGCTTGATTAGAGGAGGTGAAGATGGTATAAACTAGGCTAACATTGACTCGCTACCTTATCCGGTATATAATTGAAAAGCAGGGATGCAAGATTTACTTCGTTTTGCTGCAGCGTTGTCAATACGGAGTTTTGTTTACATGAGGGAAGAACACACAAGTAAATACATCTATCACCTAAACAGTCAGAAAGTAACATTTGCTGGGGCGTGTGTGCTCACGTGACCTGGCTCCATCCAACATGGTGAAAAATTAAAACAAACGAAAAGTTTTTTTTTCCTTCATTCCACTTGTGTTAAAAAACTGGAGAGAATTAACTACAGGAGAGACAGAAAACGTGACCAGATGTCACCATCAGAAGCAAACACAAGGCCTTCAAGTTTGCTCTCTCGATATTTTCCCCGAAGATTTGTGTTTTATAGATTATCGATAAGAGTTTTCCACCAACTCAAATCTACATCTACAGGGTGACCTTTAGTTTCGTTCGATAATTATCGATTCTAAATCTAGACTTAGATCTAGACTCATCATGAGCCTCGGCTCCAAACGTTCTAGACTCTCTAGACTTAGTGTTGCCAAATAGATCTAGAGGGTTTTTCTTTTAAAACTTAGGTCTAGGGTAACTTGGAATTCTAATGTCAACGTGTAAACTGATCGAGACATCAAATCTACATCTAGATAGAAAGCAGGTCTACTTGTTACCCTTAAGATTCTAATGGTTCATTTACTCACGTCAGAAAAACCATGAACTCAATAGTATGTTTTTCATTGTTCTTAACCTCATTAAGTTTTCTCGTTATTTCGTTTCACTTTTTTTCCCCTCTGAGATTACTTCCGAATACTAGTGACAAAAGTTTGTTGAATATCCGCATAGGTCTATTTCAGATTTATAGCTGCACTTTCCTAATGAGATGCTGATAAATTATCCCGCTTGGGCGCCAATCGTAAACCTCGGGTATAAGGAGGCGAAGAAGACACGCTAGAGTTCAGTAAGGGACGGATGAAAAACCCGAGTCACGGTCAACTCACATAGGTAAACACGAGCTTTGTCGAGAAATTCAATACAAATTCTATTATCATTGTGTCAAACAGAGTTAAGTTTTATTGAAATTGATCAGATTAAAAAAAAACAAAAAAACCAAACACCAAAACAAAACAAAAGAAAAAAAAAAACAACCCAAAGAAATTTTATGCGATCTGAAAGAAAACAAACAAACAAAAAGAAAAGCACATTCAGAGTTAATACAAAGATGATAGGTATAAAGATGAGATATTCCACAGATTTGCCTTGCTTCTTCACTTGGATGTACCTTTGAATTTCCTAAAACCCAGTTTCTTATCTAAATTTATAAACGAGTCCTTGATCTTTTTCAATGTAATGCTTTTCATAGTCCCGCAGTCAGTGATTCAGACAAATTTTTTTTGTGATGCAATAAAGTCGCTTACTTTTAAAACATTCACATATAATAGTTATTGTGAACTCATTCTGGTTTGTTTTCCAGAATGTTCGCGATGAGAATAGTCACTGTGGCTAAGGAGGGAAGGACTTACAGAATCCGCATCTGATGAGACTGCAGTGGTTTGTGCTTCCTAGCCGTCAGCTTTGTCCAGTTTGAAATACACGATGCTTATTGATAAACTTTCAAACTCATTAGCCTAGACAACTTACATCATAAACAGAACCATAGAATAAAGTAAATGATTATTTGTTGTTGTTTTTTTTTATTATAATAAGGGATGGTTTTCGTTATTCCTCCAAAGTATACCGACTCCAGCCCATAACAAACGGTTTCGCAATTAAAATCACACTTTGAACTTATCTAGAGTTAGAAATATATCTATGTTGAAAACCTATTTCGTTCCTTTGGTCGACAGTAAAGTTATGACTAGAACGGAAGCCGCTAATGTTCTTGAGGTTTCGCTTGTGTTTACAGACTTGCCCAAGAATAAAGTCAGCATCTGTTTATTTCTTATCTCTAGAGCCCATATGCTAATGTTCTTGAGGTTTCGCTTGTGTTTACAGACTTGCCCAAGAATAAAGTCAGCATCTGTTTATTTCTTATCTCTAGAGCCTATATGCTAATGTTCTTGAGGTTTCGCTTGTGTTTACAGACTTGCCCAAGAATAAAGTCAGCATCTGTTTATTTCTTATCTCTAGAGCCTATATGCTAATGTTCTTGAGGTTTCGCTTGTGTTTACAGACTTGCCCAAGAATAAAGTCAGCATCTGTTTATTTCTTATCTCTAGAGCCCATATGCTAATGTTCTTGAGGTTTCACTTGTGTTTACAGACTTGCCCAAGAATAAAGTCAGCATCTGTTTATTTCTTATCTCTAGAGCCCATATGCTAATGTTCTTGAGGTTTCGCTTGTGTTTACAGACTTGCCCAAGAATAAAGTCAGCATCTGTTTATTTCTTATCTCTAGAGCCTATATGCTAATGTTCTTGAGGTTTCGCTTGTGTTTACAGACTTGCCCAAGAATAAAGTCAGCATCTGTTTATTTCTTATCTCTAGAGCCTATATGCTAATGTTCTTGAGGTTTCGCTTGTGTTTACAGACTTGCCCAAGAATAAAGTCAGCATCTGTTTATTTCTTATCTCTAGAGCCTATATGCTAATGTTCTTGAGGTTTCGCTTGTGTTTACAGACTTGCCCAAGAATAAAGTCAGCATCTGTTTATTTCTTATCTCTAGAGCCTATATGCTAATGTTCTTGAGGTTTCACTTGTGTTTACAGACTTGCCCAAGAATAAAGTCAGCATCTGTTTATTTCTTATCTCTAGAGCCTATATGCTAATGTTCTTGAGGTTTCGCTTGTGTTTACAGACTTGCCCAAGAATAAAGTCAGCATCTGTTTATTTCTTATCTCTAGAGCCCATATGCTAATGTTCTTGAGGTTTCGCTTGTGTTTACAGACTTGCCCAAGAATAAAGTCAGCATCTGTTTATTTCTTATCTCTAGAGCCCATATGCTAATGTTCTTGAGGTTTCGCTTGTGTTTACAGACTTGCCCAAGAATAAAGTCAGCATCTGTTTATTTCTTATCTCTAGAGCCTATATGCTAATGTTCTTGAGGTTTCGCTTGTGTTTACAGACTTGCCCAAGAATAAAGTCAGCATCTGTTTATTTCTTATCTCTAGAGCCTATATGCTAATGTTCTTGAGGTTTCGCTTGTGTTTACAGACTTGCCCAAGAATAAAGTCAGCATCTGTTTATTTCTTATCTCTAGAGCCCATATGCTAATGTTCTTGAGGTTTCGCTTGTGTTTACAGACTTGCCCAAGAATAAAGTCAGCATCTGTTTATTTCTTATCTCTAGAGCCCATATGCTAATGTTCTTGAGGTTTCGCTTGTGTTTACAGACTTGCCCAAGAATAAAGTCAGCATCTGTTTATTTCGTATCTCTAGAGCCCATATGCTAATGTTCTTGAGGTTTCGCTTGTGTTTACAGACTTGCCCAAGAATAAAGTCAGCATCTGTTTATTTCTTATCTCTAGAGCCCATATGCTAATGTTCTTGAGGTTTCGCTTGTGTTTACAGACTTGCCCAAGAATAAAGTCAGCATCAGAGCCTATATGCTAATGTTCAAATTTCCCATTTAGATCTCCAGATCAACAATCAGGATCTCCTCGACCAAGACTTCCTGTAGACTCGCTCGTATGGCTGTCTCAAACCTGACAATGATTCCCTTGTAATCGATATAATAATTATGTTGCCTTGAGCGCCTTCTTCAGCCAGACTTGGACCTCTAGGCACTGAGCTCGGATTCGCCTCTGAAATCGAATTCACGATTAGTTTACAGTTTCTATTAATATCGATTCAGTTTCCCACGGCATCGATTTAGGATCATGAAAACTCTTGTAATAGCGTGTTTCTTATATTTTCCATGTACATTATGGCATTGTATTTTCCCCTTATATTATGTAGTCTTTGATTTACATAAAAAAAAAGGTTTGTATTAACCTATTAAAACCATACAGATGGTGAGGTAGAAGAAGTTCAATCGATTAAGTCCATAAATCGGATAACCGGTTTGCCTTAGCTCTAAAGTTATCACTTCTCTAAAGCAGGACCATCAAGGTAAATTGTTACAAGATTTGACAATTTTTGGATTCTGTGGTTAATTTACGGTTCGCTAAAATCTGAATAGGAAACGATAATGTTGCCAAGATCTACTCTGGATGGATGTCAAGACCTGATGTTGGCCGGAAGGAGAGCTATAGGTTGGGAAAAAAAACGCTGGTAAGGAATTATCATTATTATTATTATTATTATTATTATTATTATTATTATTATTATTATTATTATTATTATTATTATTATTATTATTATTATTATTATTATTATTATTATTATTATTATTATTATTATTATTATTATTATTATTATTATTATTATTATTATTATTATTATTATTATTATTATTATCATCATCATCATCACCATGACCATCATCAAATAATTATCGTTATTGCTATCATGATAGGTACTTGGAACATGACTATCGCATCTTTTCCATAATCTGAACCTGCTGACTGTTAAAGACAAAAAAAAATACTGTTAAATTCTGTACATGCCCAACGCTAAATTTAATGAGAAGGAGTAAAAATAGGCCGCAGAAAATAAACTGTTAAGTGACCGCAAGTATGGGACGAATCTGTGAGGCTAGCTGAAGTCCAGTTCGAGAGCTGGACCTAAAAAAGGGTTGGGGGGAAGAAGAGGAGAGATGTGGGGGGTCGTTGACACTCAAGAATGTCCGATGCAATGTTAGCCCAGACGGTCACATCCGTTGGCCCTCCGCTAGGGTGATAGTGAAGAGATGGGAGAAATTAACTGTGGGAAAACGGGAAAACATGGAGTAGAACGACTCCGTGGATCAAGAAATTTGAGAGGTGAAAAAAGAGGGGGGGGGAGATGAAAGAGAGAGAGCGAGCGAGAGCGAGAGAGACAGAGAGAGAGAGAGAGAGAGAGAGAGAGAGAGAGAGAGAGAGAGAGAGAGAGGCATAGAAAGTAAGAGAAATTACGAGAGAGATTGATTTGGGACTACAATGAGAGGCAGAGAGAGAAAACAAATTTTTGAGCGGGGAAGATGGAAAAAAACAAACAAAAAAGAGTGGCAGAGAACTCAAAGAAAGGGAAGGATGAAAAGAGAAAAGAGAGAATATGAAGGAAGGTGAGAGGAAAACGGGAGGATGGCTATTGAAGGATACCGTAGTTCAAGCTTTAACGATCATGGAAAACAGAGAGGAAAAAACAAACTTGTTGGGAGAATTTCAGTTCTGTCGAGGCTCTCTCTAGCGAGTTGTTCATTCACGTTTTATAAGGAATTCTAACTCAATTTTCTTGAGCGTTGATAGAGACATAGAAAAAACACAAAATAAGTTATAAACATTGTGATAGTATCTATAGTTCCACGAAAAAAAAAAAAATAACCAGGAAAGGAAGACAGACGAAAAAAAAGGCACACGAAGATGACGGGGAAGGGGGAGGAGGGTTAAAAAAAGAAGAAGAAGAAGAAGAAGAAGAAGAAGAAGAAGAAGAAGAAGAAGAAGAAGAAGAAGAAGAAGAAGAAGAAGAAGAAGAAGAAGAAGAAGAAGAAGAAGAAGAAGAAGAAGAAGAAGAAGAAGAAGAAGAAGAAGAAGAAGAAGAAGAAGAAGAAGAAGAAGAAGAAGAAGAAGAAGAAGAAGAAGAAGAAGAAGAAGAAGAAGAAGAAGAAGAAGAAGAAGAAGAAGAAGAAGAAGAAGAAGAAGAAGAAGAAGAAGAAGAAGAAGAAGAAGAACTCAATCTAAATCCTTAAGGGGCACACAAGAAAGGCATTTATAATGATGTATGTTAATGAAGTATAGTCGAAAGAACGTTCAAAACGAAAGCTCTGTGTGACAAGCAATTAAAAAAGAGAAAAATTTGAAAACTAGCGAGCAATTTAATGATGTAAAAGAAGCATGTGTTGTGTGGAGACCCACGTCTGTAAACCAATGTGTTTGCAATCATG
>JAWDGP010001129.1:182500-187500 GCA_033675545.1 Elysia crispata | reverse complement strand
TGTAGCATGAATAGATTAGAGAGATGGAGGGACGAAACAGAGAATGGGAGGTAGAGAGAGAGAGAGACAGAGAAAAAGAGCAAGACTGATAGAGAGCGAGAAGGAGAGAGAAACAGAAAGAGAAAGAGATAGAGATAGAGGAGAAAGATAAAAAGAAAGAAAAAAATAGACAGAGGAGAGATAGACAAAGAGAGACAAAGAGAGAGAAAGAGAGAGGAAAGAGTAAAAGAAAGACTGAGAAAGAGTTACAGTTAGAGAGAGAGACAGAAAGAAGATAGAGAGAGACATAGAGGAGAATAAAGAAAGCAGTCAAACCACGTTAGAGGCTGAGACAGACGAAGCTAGATCTAAGGATCTAAAGATGCATGTGACTGAAAATAATGAAATGACTACGTCTGTCTCAGTCTCTACCGTTGTTTGACTGCTTTCTTTATTTCTATATTCATTTATGCTTTTCAGTCAAATGGCATCTTTCTAAGATCCGTTAGAGGCTAGTTTGTTTATGTCCTGTAAAAATATGGACTTGATCGTTCTTAGCGATTCAACCTCTTAGTCTATTCAAGCCAGCATGAAAGTCACTGTTCCTGAAGCATCTATTTTTGTAGATGCGGATAGCTCAGTGGTTAAGTGCCTGGTCTTGTCTCGGCAAGGCGATGGGTGCCGCATCGAGGCGCAGGTTCGATCCCTGTTCATTCCATCTGTTGTAATGTTTTCACGTCTTTCGTCTTATTTGTCGGTCTCGAGCTAGATCTAGGTTTGTGGTTGATTTTTCTATACTACTCATTTCATTATTTTCAGTCACATGCATCTTTAGATCCTTAGATCTAGCTTCGTCTGTCTCAGTCTCTAACGTGGTTTGACTGCTTTCTTTATTTCTATATTCAGAGAGAGAGAGAGAGAGAGAGAGAGAGAGAGAGAGAGAGAGAGAGAGAGAGACTGGGCAGGATGGAAGCTAATCTTATGAACCACTGACCACCAGAAGCCCACAAGCCGTGGAACGTGTTGCTAGCGGCACCAGTTCCCCGTGTGAGAGAAGACCCGACAGAAAGTAACTGGAACGTGTTGCTAGCGGCACCAGTTCCCCGCGTGAGAGAAGACCTGACAGAAAGTAACTGGAACGTGTTGCTAGCGGCACCAGGTCCCCGAGAGAGACGACCTGACAGAAAGTAACTGGAACGTGTTGCTAGCGGCACCAGTTCCCCGCGTGAGAGAAGACCTGACAGAGAGTAACTGGAACGTGTTGCTAGCGGCACCAGTTCCCTGTTTGAGAGAAGACCTGACAGAGAGTAACTGGAACGTGTTGCTAGCGGCACCAGTTCCCCGTGTGAGAGAAGACCCGACAGAAAGTAACTGGAACATGTTGCTAGCGGCACCAGTTCCCTGTGTGAGAGAAGACCTGACAGAAAGTAACTGGAACGTGTTGCTAGCGGCACCAGTTCCCCGTGTGAGAGAAGACCTGACAGAAAGTAACTGGAACGTGTTGCTAGCGGCACCAGTTCCCCGCGTGAGAGAAGACCTGACAGAAAGTAACTGGAACGTGTTGCTAGCGGCACCAGTTCCCTGTGTGAGAGAAGACCCGACAGAAAGTAACTGGAACGTGTTGCTAGCGGCACCAGTTCCCTGTGTGAGAGAAGACCCGACAGAAAGTAATTGGAACGTGTTGCTAGCGGCACCAGGTCCCCAAGAGAGACGACCTGACAGAAAGTAACTGGAACGTGTTGCTAGCGGCACCAGTTCCCTGTGTGAGAGAAGACCCGACAGAAAGTAACTGGAACGTGTTGCTAGCGGCACCAGGTCCCCGTGTGAGAGAAGACCCGACAGAAAGTAACTGGAACGTGTTGCTAGCGGCACCAGGTTTCCGAGAGAGACGACCTGACAGAAAGTAACTGGAACGTGTTGCTAGCGGCACCAGTTCCCCGAGAGAGACGACCTGACAGAAAGTAACTGGAACGTGTTGCTAGCGGCACCAGTTCCCTGTGTGAGAGAAGACCCGACAGAAAGTAACTGGAACGTGTTGCTAGCGGCACCAGGTCCCCGAGAGAGACGACCTGACAGAAAGTAACTGGAACGTGTTGCTAGCGGCACCAGTTCCCCGTGTGAGAAGACCCGACAGAAAGTAACGGCCAGGACAGACCAGTAAGCTGCTGCCACTCACCCTCTTTATCATTAGGATGAGTTCAAATCTTGTTGATTTATCTTCTTACTCTGGGGTGGAGGGACAACATATGGGTGGGACATATAACATTTTCTCTTCTTTTACATCTCTTCCTTCTTTAAGTCTTTTTCTATCACAATGCCTCTTTTGTTGTTTTTTTATTTTGTAAAATAAGAAATCAAATCTAATCTCGTCACTTGAGGTCAGAAGAACTTGCTTAGTTTTGACGAGAGGGTCAAGTCGTTACAATTATTACACCCAACTATAACAATCATCTTTTTTTCCTCTGAACAAACTGCAGCAAACTTGGGCACCGAAATGTTTAGTCGATAGAGCGTGGGGTTAGTACCGCGGAGGCGCTTCGGTCAAATCCTGGCCTGAACTATTGTGGTGGAAGCTCTGGTCTTGTCTTGACGGGAGCATCAAGGTGTCCTGAGACCAGGCTGCGGAGAGTATACTGCCACGGCTCTGCAGGTTTGAGCACACGCGGGTGACAATCACGTGATCATGGTTACTCTTGGTCTTCAAGATTCACTGAAGGAAGATCGCAATCAGCACTGAGCCAGCTGAGTCGAACTCTCCACCTAAGGGTGATCGGAAAAGCTCGAAAAGATTTTTAATACGTAGAAAATTAACAATAATTTTTTTTCATATTTAGATTGACAACAATTACTTCCAGAATCAGAAAAGCCAATGCGGGAACCAGAGTAATATCATAGTAAAAAAGCGTCCAAAATAACGCATGGAATAACATTTTGCTGTATTCGACTTTTATCATAATTTCACATTTATCGATATGATTTTCTGTATCGGTAAACGTGGTAGTTAAATCTGCCCATGCTGATAATGGTGCTGTTCTGACCGCTGTCCCCAGGGTACCAGTTTCTGGTCTGACCGCTGGTCAGAGGGACAGAGTCAATCAATAGGGGAGGACTACCGAGAGCGTTTGTGGAAGACAGAGTTGAGAGAGATGGAAGGAGGAATGAAAAAGAATAAGTGGAAGAAGAAGAAGAAGAAGAAGAAGAAGAAGAAGAAGAAGAAGAAGAAGAAGAAGAAGAAGAAGAAGAAGAAGAAGAAGAAGAAGAAGAAGAAGAAGAAGAAGAAGAAGAAGAAGAAGAAGAAGAAGAAGAAGAAGAAGAAGAAGAAGAAGAAGAAGAAGAAGAAGAAGCCCGGATATGAAAGTGGGAAGCCGTGTATTAGTGTTCCAGATTCTGATATCATCTTCTGTCTGACGGTATTGAGGGATGTCCCAGACAAGGAAAAGAGGGTAGCAGTCTGTACCAGTTTATAGCTGGACGTGGCCGGGGAAAATAGCAAGAAGTGGGAGTAAAAATAATCAATGAGGGACCAGTGTTAGGGCTGGCAGTCTAGCACCCAAGGGGAAACTACTCCACTTATTATCCTGACACAACCGAGGTTATCGTTCCTTTTGTTGATGTGGCTACAAAATTAGTATTTTGGTTGCAAGTCTCAGCAAAGGAGTAAGAAAGAAAGGAGAGAAGAGAGGGATGGAATGAGGAGAAGGACGAAAAATGTCGGGCGAAGAGAAATAATAATCACTGTAAAAAGAGGCGCAAAAAATCAGGGGACATTATTGCTCTATCTGAAGTTCAGATGATTTTTCTTTTTTCATCATCATCTTTGTAACTTTTCTGAAATTAAAACCTTTGACCTTTTGCCATGACGTTATATTATCGTGACCTTTGAAACATTAGCTCCGTGTACAAAACATGAAGGTGAAAACTGAATTCGAGACTGGCTTAGACGAAACTTTCAGGCTGGCATCACAGAAAATAAAACAGAGAACAGGAAGTGAAAATGATGTGGGGTAAAAAGATAAGGAAATACAATAGATAAAAAAGGAAGAGAGATAGAGAGAAAGTATATCACATTTGTGAATAGTAATAGGCAAACAGATAAATAAAGAACATGGAGTATGGAGGAAAATAAAAAAAAAATCACAAAAAATAAACACGCGAAAAAAAAAAAAGGGAGAACTGAAAAAAGGAAGCGAAGATGTAACAAGAAATGATGGGAAGAAAAGCCTGAAAGGTAGGGAACAGAAAGAGATATTTAGTAGGATAAGAGAGAGAGAGAGAGAGAGAGAGAGAGAGAGAGAGAGAGAGAGAGAGAGAGAGAGAGAGAGAGAGAGAGAGAAGGAAAGAAAACCACCAAGTTCTCTAATGTGAGACAATCGAGAAAACATCAAAGAACCAACAAACATGTAGTCCTGCTTGCTCAGCCCCCAGTCTCTATTCTCCCTGCTTCTATCTTCTGTATGAACCACTGTAACCTTTCGCCCCACCTCGCAGGACAAAACGTCAACCAAGTATCGGCTAGGCCGAGCAGTGAAGCCTTGTAATCTATTATTGCTGGGACAGAATGAAAATATCAATAAAATCTAATGAACAAACCCCAGCCGACAGGCCAGACTGGGAGAGAGGACGTGATTAAAATCCCTCGCCACTTTCTACACGCAGCTCGCTATATTCTTGTCAAATTATCCTTTTGTGACCCCAACAATGGCATCTACTGCTGGTACCATCCCGCCCCTCACTTGCAGCTCCCGACAACATCAACACGCGGAGAGTGGTGGGATGCGAGAGAGAGAGGGAGGGAAAGAGAGAGAGAGACAGAGAGAGACAGAGAGAGAGACAGAGAGACAGAGAGAGAGACAGAGAGAGAGACAGAGAGAGACAGAGAGAGACAGAGACAGAGAGAGAGACAGAGAGAGACAGAGAGAGAGAGACAGAGAGAGACAGAGAGAGACAGAGACAGAGAGGCAGAGACAGAGAGGCAGAGAAAGAGACAGAGAGAGAGACAGAGACAGAGAGGCAGAGAGAGA
>JAWDGP010001129.1:172500-177500 GCA_033675545.1 Elysia crispata | reverse complement strand
AGAAAGAATGAGAGAAGGAGAAATATTGACCATATAGACAAACATGTGTGGCGGAGAAATGGATTGATTTGATGGATAAAATCATCAGATAGAAATTAAGATACTTGGAAATGCAGATTAAAAAAAGAAAAGTTACCGAAGATATCAAAATTAATGGACATGTACAAGAGGGACGTGCACAAATAGATGAAGAGGAGCATTGACAAAAGCAATGGATAGATGAAACAAACAGATAGACATAGAGGGACCGACGAAAACAGTTCGACATAGAAGAAAAATATAAGGATGAGTGATTCGCAGATTGGGAGATAACATCATCGTAGTGAAACAGTGGCACCGGGAAGTTTATAACTATAAACATCAAGAACAGCAGCAACAACAACAAAAAATGACGATGATGATGATGATGATGATAATAATAATAATAATAATAATAATAATAATAATAATAATAATAATAATAATAATAATAATAATAATAATAATAATAATAATAATAATAATAATAATAATAATAATAATAATAATAATAAGAAGAAGAAGAAGAAGAAGAAGAAGAAGAAGAAGAAGAAGAAGAAGAAGAAGAAGAAGAAGAAGAAGAAGAAGAAGAAGAAGAAGAAGAAGAAGAAGAAGAAGAAGAAGAAGAAGAAGAAGAAGAAGAAGAAGAAGAAGAAGAAGAAAACAACACAACAAAAACAAGACCAAGAACAAGAAGGAGAAGGAAGAAAATACAGATTAGAGAAAGATACAAAATTTCAGAGCTGTGTTAGTTTTTTGTCCACAGGGGCTCCTACAAGACGGCCGGGAACAAACGCTAGGCCAGGAAGTTATTAACTAAAGAAGGGGAGACGGAAAAGAACCAAATAAAAAAGATGGCCGCGCGAGAGGTTAAAAACCCGTGAAGCAATCTCCTCTCTCTGGTAATTTCCTGGACACAAATCTGCCCCAGCCCGACACTGATGGCGTCAGCCGAGATCTCGCGAGATTTGGCGGATGTAGTCTGCCCGCTCGATCGCTCACCAGCAAGAGAAAAGCTAACAATGAGCACGGCTTTCATCGCAACCCTTTCTCCCTCATTTTTGATCTCTTTTTTTTTTATTTTGTTTTTATTTTTAATTAAGGTTTTAACTCTTTGCCTTTTCATACAGCGTCTTGGTTCATCTCTCTCTCCCCCTTTATATTATATTCGCTATTTCTTCAGGCTGATGTCTCGACAATTCCCACCCCCCCCCCCACCCCCAAACCCCACACTTTCAATCCATCCTTCATAAATCAGATGAGCTCACTTGAGCTCGGATGCCAGCTGAGCTCACAACTCAAGGAGCTGGAGACAAGTGATGCCAGCTAACATCTCCGCTCTGTGTTGTGGCCCCTAACGACGCAATTGGTTTTTATAGATGCCTCTTTCATCCACCCCCCCCCCCCCCCGCACACACACACTCACTCTTACACATACCTCTTCCAATTCATAGTCCGATTCGTCGAATGCTATTTATTCTCTCTCTGTTCTTCTCCTTGATCACAAAATCACAGATAGAGGCAAACTTATTGATTGCCCGGTCTTTATGTAACAAATCTGTGATCATCCTCTACACCTTTCATCAACTTAACGTTGTAATTCCTTCCTCTTCTCTCTCTTTGTATCTCTCTCTCTCTCTCTCTCTCTCTCTCGATCTCTCTCTATCTCTCTCAATCTTATCCCTTGCCTATCCCTTTTTTACTCTTTCTACCATAACCCCATCCAATAAATCTTGTTTCCTTTCCTCTCTCTAGCAGTTCCCCTCTCTCTTTCTTTCTCTGTTTTCCTTGCTCTTTTTTCTCATATCTCTTTTCCGCTCTCTCAACCTTTCCCCTTGCATATAACTTCTTTTCCTACTCTTTCTATTATTCCCTCATTCTTTATTCCTCTTTTCCTCCATCTGTCTATCGCTTTTCATTCTCTTTTTTTCATATCTTTCTAGATACATCTCTCTATCTATCTATCTATCTATCTTTCTCTCACTCGCTCCCTCTCCCTGTATTCTACACTACAATGGAACTATGTGATCTAATATGACCTTCCTCGTTTCCTATCTTGACTGCTTCCTTCCTATCTTCCTATCTCGCACATTGTCGCATAAATAAACACACACACACACACACATGATAGTCCGGCTCTAAATCCTCACTGATCAAGTCTCTGGTCCAGAGCTCATAGCATTGACCAGAAATCACTGGACATCCATCTGAACATGCTTTTTCCTCCATTACTTGCATCTGGAGAGCTCTCAGCTATGAAAATTATAATCTGATTTAACTCCCTGTCTCAAACACTTACACACGTTATTACACGTTTTCTCAATAAAATTCATCTATTTTTCACATATCCCGTCTGTTTATTTCTCCTCTTTCTTTACATTTTTTTTCAAACACACATAAAGTCTCGTCTCGTCTCGTCTCGTCTCTCTCTCTCTCTCTCTCTCTCTCTCTCTCTCTCTCTCTCTCTCTCTCTCTCTCTGTCTCTCTCTCTCTCTCTCTCTCTCTCTCTCTCTCTCTCTCTCTCTCTCTCTCTCTCTCTCTCTACCGTGACTCCTGATGCACTCTAGTGTCAGTATCATTCTCTTTATTCAAATATTAAATGACAATAGCTCTGGCTGCGCAGATTCATTAACTCTTCCAACCCCTTCCCGAGTCGACTAAACTCCCACCGCCCCGCCCTTCCAACCCTCCACAGCACCTGCTCTCTCTCTCTCTCTCTCTCTCTCTCTCTCTCTCTCTCTCTCTCTCTCTCTCCCCCCCCCCCCCCGGTCCCAGTCTCTCCTTTCCGATTTCTAAGATACCGAGCACCCCTATTCCAAACCATTCATTAAGACTCACAAGAGATATCGATAATGGGTTGATTGAAACCCGCACTGTCACGAGTGATCTTAGCGGAGATTATCTACTACTACTGCTGCTACAACTACTACTACTGCTGCTACAACTACTACTACTACTACTACTACTACTACTACTACTACTACTACTACTACTACTACTACTACTACTACTACTACTACTACTACTACTACTACTACTACTACTACTACTACTACTACTGCTGCTGCTGCTGTAGTTGCTGCTGCTGCTACTACTACTACTACTGCTGCTGCTGCTGCTGTAGTTGCTGCTGCTGCTACTACTTCTACTACTACTACTACTACTACTACTACTACTACTGCTGCTGCTGCTGTAGTTGCTGCTGCTACTACTACTACTACTACTACTACTACTACTACTACTACTACTACTACTACTACTACTACTACTACTACTACTACTACTACTACTACCAGCACTGTTATAGTTATCAATCAAAGTTTGGTAAGTGTTTCATCTAGAAGTTAGAAGACACTTCTGGATTATGTCATCGCTTGATCTGATGGCGTGATCCAGTGATCCGAGTGAAAATCTTCACAACGTTAGTCAAGCCTTACTGACTTTTTTTTTTCAAGCGACACTCAACTGATTTGGCGATGTCCCACACTGATCCAAGAGTGGAGGGACCAAGATTTGAGTCTGGAACGAACTGTGGTGAAAGGCGAGTGTGGGAAAGAGGGGGAGAGGGGAGGGGGAAGAGGAAATGATAGTACTCAGCACAAGGTCATCATATCAGCACCCCTCTTGCCCCGCCCCATCCTATTGTCCGCGGGGAGAGCTACAGACAAAGCAGGTCAGATTTAGGACATCCTCATCACAACAGGGTCGGCCACGCCGTCTGGTCCCTGGTTCCTGGAGTATCCCAGAGCCTGACGGACATCCATCAGACGTGACCTTGACAGTGCCATACTTCCTCCCCCCCCCCCTCCCCTCATGTTGGAAGTCAGCCGAGCCTTTTTGTGTTTGCTCCAGCGATCATAACCTCCTCCTCCACCTCCACCTCACCCCTCCCGTCTCCCTAAGAGGAAGGTCTTTCCCCCCCTCCCCTGACCCGGGCTGACTCCCATGACGGAGGCTCAGGTCACGAGATTCAGGCAGGGAGGAGCCTGCTGTTAACTCAATAAGGCACGCGATAATAATTAACAAGATGAGCTGCTCACACCATGGAAAGATGGGGGAAGAGAGAGAGAGGGGGAGAGAGAGACAGAGAGACAGAGACAGAGAGAGAGAGAGACAGAGAGAGACACAGAGAGAGAGAGAGAGTAACTGGACATCAGCAAAGTCTGGCTACAATAAGCAGGAGCCATAACTCTGCGAGACAATATGAAAGGGAAGTAATCTAATCAATGTTCTGGGCCACTTCAAAGACTGGTCAGCAGTGTGTTGTCCACTCTCTAGCTTCTAGGAAGTTTTACTCATTCACCATGAATGCGGTTAAGCGATATGACCCTTAATGACCTCAGCCCCCCCCCCCCCCTTTTTTTCCCCCCACCCCTCTCTACCCTCTCACCCACTTCCTCTTAACCCGCTATTTACTTCCCCTACTTTTTAACTTGTTGGGATTTTTTTTTAAGTCTAAGATATTCCCCAATAATCGTAGCATATTTTTCCCTTCTTAATTTCATCGACACAAACTTTCTTTCAGGTCTCAGGAGGAGGAGAACATTCTGAGAAAACAAACCTCTTTATTATTCTCTTTCTCACTCGTGACGGGAATTATCTGTTTAAGTTCTAGACAAGGGGGGACAACTAATTTTATTATCTGTGTGATGACTCACCGCCATCTTGCTGCCTTGCTGGGTTGAAAGTTGTAGACCGCTAGACTGCAGGCTTTAAAGAATACAATGTACATTTTATCTTGTTTGGCTATATTACTTATGATGAGAGGAAATCATTTTAAACAAGAGAGAGAGAGAGAGAGAGAGAGAGAGAGAGAGAGAGAGAGAGAGAGAGAGAGAGAGAGAGAGAGAGAGAGAGAGAGAGAGACAGACAGACAGACAGAGTTAGAGTCAGAACAAACATACAGAGAGATCGAGGATTCACAGAACGAGAAGAACAGTGAGTCTGTGTGTTTGTGAGAGAGAGAGAGAGAGAGAGAGAGA
>JAWDGP010001129.1:147500-167500 GCA_033675545.1 Elysia crispata | reverse complement strand
AGAAGAAGAAGAAGAAGAAAAGAAGAAGAAGAAGAAGAAGAAGAAGAAGAAGAAGAAGAAGAAGAAGAAGAAGAAGAAGAAGAAGAAGAAGAAGAAGAAGAAGAAGAAGAAGAAGAAGAAGAAGAAGAAGAAGAATCGTGATTAAAAAAAAATAAATAAAGCCCCTTACGTATTAAACAATTACTACTGTCTTTCTTAGTTTCATTTCAAAAATATTTTTTATGCCAAAAAGTGGATCTAAAGATGAGGATAGAGATAATAAATCAAAACTTCAATGTAGTTGATTCCTTGCAACAGAAGGTCAATTATTTCTTCAAACGAAATGGTTTAAGCTTTTAATATTTATAATCCAGTCAGATGGATGAGAAATTATTGAACACAGAGGCTGGTTCTCTTAGAAGTTCAGATCAGTTGGCCTGCAGAAAAAAAAGATTTAATTTCTTTATGTAAGAAGGAAAAAAATTCTTAAAATGATTACATACTATAATACAAAAAGTCGCCTTTTCACATATATATACGCTGACCCTTGGCCTATGAGAACATTATTTTCGTGTGCTGTATCACAAAACTTAATTTCCCCGTGTCACCTTGGACTGACTGACAGCTCCACACATTACACAATGCTTGATGATTCCTCGGAGAAAGACGTAGATTGGATTAGAAGATAATTCAATCTGTAGAAGCTACACGGAGAGAAAGCTACTACAGCCTGTTTACTCAAGACTTGTAACCATGGAGCTTCACTTCTGGAATCTTTTCATCTCATTAACAAGTGCGAGGACAAACTGGAAATGTCTTAATGTGGCTTCACAGGAATTTTGAAAAAAAAAAAAAAAAAAGCTCCTCACACCGCATAAAATAACGGGACTCAAAACCCACATCTATATGTTCGGAAGCCGTGTGTTTTCCATGATACCAGTAAACATAAACCTGCTTGATGGGGGTCAGACTACAGTTATGGTGGTTGACTTCTTAACTATTACAATCACGGCTGAACCTGTGTCTTTTTACATCGAGAGGGAGAGAGAGAGAGAGGGAGAGGGAGTTAGAACGAGCGAGTGTGTGTGTGTGTTTGTGTGTGAGTGTGTGTGAGAGAGAGATTAGTCTATATCTTCTCCAGTCATCAGTTAACTTCTTTCTGTTGTTACTGTCCGTCGTGAAGAGAGAGAGGAATATAAAAGAGGGAGAGAGAAAGAGAGAGAGATAGATAGAGAGAGATAGAGATAGATAGAGAGAGAGAGAGAGAGAGAGAGAGAGAGAGAGAGAGAGAGAGACAAAGACAGATAATAGATAGAGTTATAAAGATCGAAAGACAGGGTGGTGCACTATTTTTAACTCATTAATTTCTTTATAAAGCGGTTCAAGCTGCAGTCAAATAAAACCAATTAAATGATAGACAACCGAGAGAAACAATCAACTGATCCATGTTTGATTGTTTACCAGGCAGACAAGATCCCTACCACAAAATTATACCCTCTATTGATCTTTACTACATCTAAACTGTAACGAAATCTCATTGAACTCCACGGCTGTATAAACGCCTGGCTGAGGGAGGTGGAGTGTCCTCTTGTTCTAGCGCTAACTCTTACACAGGTGCTGACAATGCTGATATACCTTCACTGAGCTTGTTCTAGCGCTAACTCTTACACAGGTGCTGACAATGCTGATATACCTTCACTGAGCTTGTTCTAGCGCTAACTCTTACACAGGTGCTGACAATGCTGATATACCTTCACTGAGCTTGTTCTAGCGCTAACTCTTACACAGGTGCTGTCAATGCTGATATACCTTCACTGAGCTTGTTCTAGCGCTAACTCTTACACAGGTGCTGACAATGCTGATATACCTTCACTGAGCGTGAGTACCAGGCCAGTGAGAAAAGACGTGCGTGTGTCCTCACTGAGAGAATCAATACTATTTTAGTTCATGTAATATTCATAAGCTGCCAGCATCCCCGTGCAATATGCAGCAATTAATGCTATTCTAAGCGTATTGATTAGAGCGGCAAGGATTAGCGCCACACGGATATCAAGCAATTAAACTGCAGCCAAGGGCAATGATATCTGTATAAAAATTCACTCGCTCTCCAGTACAAACCATGAGGCTATTAAAGTGTTCAGCTTTACACAAATCGATGGCCTGGTATAAACACACATATCGAGTGAGGGACTAACTTTATTGGGCCGAGCTTACCGGAGTTAGTTTTTCAAGCTCCGTAATAAAACCAGGTGGCAATATTGTAACTCCACGTATCACAAAGAAGGAGGAGAATAGGCCAACAGGTTCTACACTCAGCCGTGTAAATAAAGCCATCGACCGACTGGCTGGTTGTAGTTGATCAAAACACCGTGAGGACAAGAGAAGGAGATTTCACTTTCTCCTTTGCTTAATCCTCCGAGATGTGAGGGGGAGATAATATTTCCAATACCATAAATGGTCCTTGGTCGATATATTTGTTGTTGTTTTTTTTTTTTTTGCAATGAGGAGGAGGGAGTGGGGAAGGAGGGCTGTGGGGGTGTGGGGGTGTTAGTTTTCCAGGCTAACTACCGGCCCCATCGCAGGCTTTACTAACTTGCTTACTATGGCTCTCACCTTACTAACTCTACTCTGCGCCTGATGGTGGCTGGGCCTGTTTGAAAGTGCTTCCTCTAAGGCTAGAGATACGTTTTAATGAAGTCACGACACGTCAAATATTGTTCCGCTGCTGTCCCTCCTCCACATTGCACCAGAGATTGTTTCTAGAACTTGTCCCCTCCATGTTAAAGAAACAACTCCTGTAATCGCAAGAGCTTCGGAAGTGAAGTTCGTTTATTGATTGGCGAATTTTGTGTGCAGGGTTATATGGCGAATTTTTTGTATGCAGGGTTATATGGCGAATTTGATGTGCAGTCATGATTATGCTTGGTTATAATTATAGAGAATTCAATGAGCAATTATGATTATTCAGGGGTTTTCGGCAGAATTTCAGCTATAGTCATGATTTTTCAAGGTATATGGCGTGTAGCATAGTCTCTACTGGGGCGTATGTCAAGAGCATCGCTTCTCTTCTTGATATTTCTTCCTACAAGCCAAATTGGCTTTCCGAAGTAAGGCCAACTTCTTTGCCGACAGTATATAAACCATGCAAACTGTTTGACGGAAAACACCAAGTGGCCAAGTTTTAGAGCATCCACTATGCCACTGTCCACTGTCAGATCCGAGAAATCTTTGATCCATGTCGGGGTTTGATCTACCCACTAGTTTCTGAGAAAGCCCAAGACTGTGTGGCTGAGGTTCGACTCTGGCGACATGCCATCTTCCTGAGCGTTGGTCTCACGACCATAGTTGGACATTCGGAGAGACAAGGTATGTTAAGTTATGTAACACGGAGCACCGATTCGCTTGGTCGGTAGCGCACCGGCCTCGCAATATGAGCATGTGCCGACCAAATCCTAGCTGGCTCTAGAGTCGGAGCCCATCTTAGTGGCAATATCCTTCACTTGGAGCGATATTTGTTTGGCCTACCTGGCCTGAAGATAGGAGCGGTGCTGGTAGTGAAGGTGCTACTGGTGTTGGTGCTGGTGAGTTCGACCTATCAGACGGTTGGTGTTGTCATAATCGATGGTGATGTGGATCTTGCTTCTTTCTGTCCAAAGGCCTATCTCTCTTTGTCTCTCTATGTCTCTCTCTATCTCTCTCTCCCTCTCTCTCTCTCTCTCTCTCTCTCTCTCTCTCTCTCTCTCTCTTACCCTTACTCTTTCTCTGTCTCTCTTACTCTTATTCTCTCTCGCTGTCTCTCTCTCTCTTTCTGTCCCTCTCTCTTTCTCTTTCTCTCTACCTCTCACTGCCTCCACGTAACCAGCAGTTTTGTCCCCAAAATGCAAATTTTCTGTAATGCTAAATTCATTTGGCCACGATTCGTCAATCAATTATTGATACAACCACAGCAGCAGCAGCAGCAGCAGCAGCAGTAGTAGTAGCACTACTGCTCTAGTCGATATTTCATTCTGAACATGTAAACTACATGTACTAACCTAACCATCAACACCTGACGACAATCTATTATTCCACTTGTCATAAATCTAAAGTTAAATCCAATCTTAGACGTCGTCCGTTACGATAAAATGTACGGTGGTTTGGATCAATTAAAACCACATTATCTTTTTAATGGCTTGTAAGTGCACATTAATGTATTGTAACGACACTGAAAATGCACCCAATTGCCCTGGTGCAGTCTCGACTGACATTCAAAACTGTCAATCGAATATTCTTTCATGCGATCTTTTCATACACGGATGTAGATCACATAGTGAACAAAAAGCTGTTCAGTTGCCTTGCTGAGGGAAGTGATCAATGGAAAGCTTTCAATACGTTTTGTCGTAGGTTTGTTCCGCAACAAAGTCAACTATTGAAGTGAAATAAATCTTTTCTACCCCCCCCCCCCTTTCCCCCTCACTTCCCCCTCCCCCCTCCCCTCCCCCCCAAAAAAAAAAAAAAAAAAAAAAAATCACCACAAATTGAAATCTTGTTTCTCGTTTATGCTGGGTTTATGATTATTTATATCATGCACACCCTTCGCTTTTCCCTCCCTCTTTCCACTACAATAAATGAATAAATAAAAATAAATAGAATAAACTTAACCTTCTTTGTCTAGCTAACACACTATGAAGTAGACCACCTTCCATATCTCTCCCCTCCTCGCACTTTCTTTTCATTCCTCTCCCCTCTCCTTCTCCTAACACCCTCTCTCTCTCTCTCTCTCTCTCTCACGTCATGGCCACATGGACACACTACGAGAAGTAAAGGAATGTAAACCTCGCACAACAATAATTTATTTAGACTGTTTTGCAGCATATAACGCTCCACTTGATCAATACACAGATCTGATCAGCGACAAACACGATTGGCAGGCGACCAAACTGACACAGCGAGACAGCGAGACAGAGAGACAGCGAGACAGAGAGACAGCGAGACAGAGAGACAGAGAGACAGCGAGACAGAGAGACAGCGAGACAGAGAGACAGAGAGACAGCGAGACAGAGAGACAGAGAGACAGCGAGACAGAGAGACAGCGAGACAGCGAGACAGAGAGACAGCGAGACAGAGAGACAGCGAGACAGAGAGACAGCGAGACAGAGAGACAGCGAGACAGAGAGACAGCGAGACAGAGAGACAGCGAGACAGAGAGACAGCGAGACAGCGAGACAGAGAGACAGCGAGACAGAGAGACAGCGAGACAGAGAGACAGCGAGACAGAGAGACAGCGAGACAGAGAGACAGCGAGACAGAGAGACAGCGAGACAGAGAGACAGCGAGACAGAGAGACAGCGAGACAGAGAGACAGCGAGACAGAGAGACAGCGAGACAGAGAGACAGCGAGACAGAGAGACAGCGAGACAGAGAGACAGAGAGACAGCGAGACAGAGAGACAGCGAGACAGAGAGACAGCGAGACAGAGAGACAGCGAGACAGAGAGACAGCCAGCCGTTGACAGAAAGGAGAAACTTCGTCCATACATCTGGAGTGTTTGGGTTGGAGTGCGAGGTAAAAAAAACTCACCCTCCATAATTACACATTATGTGTGCAGAATGAAGCGTGAGTGTATAACGTCTGGCGCGGGTGTTCCAACCCGCATTGGATTTCACTGTGATAAAACAGCAATGAATTCAGTGAAACGGTGGAGAGAGATGCACTGAAAAGCTGTCACCTGGATTACCCAGCTCACCACTCGAGTGGTTTTAGTTTTCAGGTTAACAGAAATCGGAAACACATAGACCAGGGAAATAACAATTATTGCGGTTCTGAATCGTTTACCGTCGCCTAAGTTGCTGCACGGTGCGACATTATGATACAAGCGTTACACAAAGGCCTGGTCTGTCATCAACAAAACACACTGGATGCCTGGAATGCTAGTTTGAGTCTGGGCTGCTTCACAGTTATGTAACATTTATATCCAGCAGCTGACTTGTGGGGTGAAGAATCAAACCACTGGCCCTGGAGCTCCAAGTTAAAAACGTTCAAAACTCTCAGGGGTCTGTCTTGGTCTCCAGGTATGTGAATTACCGCACGACCACACACACCAAACATCATTTCCTAGCACATTCTCCACAAGTTGACGACCACACACACCAAACATCATGTCATAGCACATTCTCCACAAAGTGACGACCACACACACCAACCATCATTTCCTAGCACATTCTCCACAAAGTGACGACCACACACATCAACCATCATTTCCTAGCACATTCTCCACAATGTGACGACCACACACACCAAACATCATTTCCTAGCACATTCTCCACAAGGTGACGACCACACACACCAAACATCATTACATAGCACATTCTCCACAAGGTGACGACCACACACACCAACCATCATTTCCTAGCACATTCTCCACAAGGTGGGTGACAGGAGGGGAGCAGGGCGTCATGAGGGCTGAGTCGGTAGATCGCAGAACTGAAAACACGAGGTTTTCATGTTCTTTTCCTGACATTATCATTGGATTAAACACACCTTGATTGAGGTTGGAATGTTTTAATTTTAAAGGTGCGTTTACGGGAAAAATATTGATTATGATGATGATGATCGTGAAGAAGACGATGATAATGATACTATTACTACTACTACTACTACTACTACTACTACTACTACTACTACTACTACTACTACTACTACTACTACTACTACTACTACTACTAATACTACTACTACTACTACTACTACTACTACTACTACTACTACTACTACTACTACTACTACTACTACTACTACTATTACTATTACTATTATTACTACTACTACTACTACTACTACTACTACTAATACTACTACTACTACTACTACTACTACTACTACTACTACTACTACTACTACTACTACTACTACTACTACTACCACTAATAATACTAATAACTACTACTACTACTACTACTACTACTACTACCACTACTACTACTACCACTACTACTACCACTACTACTACTACTACTACTACTACTACTACTACTACTACTACTACTACTACTACTACTACTACTACTACTACTACTACTACTACTACTTTAATTATAGTTATTTATTAGAGGTTTTTGCCTTAAGCAGTTGGTGCATATAAACATACCAATCAATCATTCAATCTATCCAGTACCAATCAGTCAGTCAGTCATGCAGTCAATCAATCAGTCAGTCATTCAATCACTCGCTTAGGCAGTCAATTTACCAAATCAACCCTGACTGTATTCAAACATTCAAGCCACCAGTCATTGATTGATCAATCAGCCCTTTCATTAGGAGAAAATTCAGTTACTTTCATTGAAAGAAAACGAAATTTCAGTAATTAACACATAGCTGAAAATTATAAACATGGTCAATGGAGCGCAGCCTGTTTTTGACAATCTTTGCGGTGAACTGGTTGTCCATGCATCCACAAAAGGCCTAAATCTAGGCGATTGACAGAGCTGGGGACACACTGTATACATTTGCCTTTATAAAAATCAACAAAAACAGACGCTATAACTGGAACAAAGCTGATAACCCGATCTTGAACAGGTCTTCTGTGCAACCGAGGACGCACTTAAGCAGAAATCTGTCAAACTCCCTCTTCTCGTTCCTCACCCCCCTCCCCCCCCCTCCCCCCACACAAACACCTTGTTTGTCCTGCCACGACTGCAACTGTTTCACTCCGAGCCAAACGATCAAACGATGTTGTTTTTTTTTTATCTTACAATCCATAGAATAGTTTGGCAGCATTCCCTTTTAATTTTCATAATTTTTGTTGTTTTTTGTTGCTATCAAAGGCGGATCTCGAGTGAGACTTTTCACCGCTTGATAAGAAAATCTTGCGGGCTCGATCTAAATCCGGACTCGGTGTTCTCGGTTTTGTGAAAGCGACGTTGGCTGCGATTCTCTGATAGCGGCAATTAGCAGGCTAAAGCCAGGCCAGCCAGCCATCCGACCCCCACCACAGCCGACAGGAGAGGCTGAGACGCCGCTATTAGTTCCACCACCACCTCTCTATTGATCATCATCGATTGATTTTGGTGGGAGGGGGGGGGGAAGGGAGAGGCGGGCGTGACCTTCACCCCAACCAATCAATCATGATCTGTACTGAGTTTGATACTTTATTTAGAAAACAAATAATTTCCTTCAATATGAACAAAAGCTTTGTTTCCTGCAAGCTTTTCAAATGGAATCAGAGACAAACATGATAAATAACGTATCTTTTCACGAGAAGTAACTCTAACTTTCAAGATGGACTCAGCGTTTGATTTAAATCGTTCACAAGTAGGCGATATCAAACTTTTTTGTGCAGCAAAATGAACATTTTTCTCTAATCTTGGACTGTATCACTGCCTACAAACTGGCACACACAAACTTCTTGCTAGGAATAAAAAAAAAAAAAACAAACAAAAAAAAAATGAAAAAGAAAAAGAAATCTTTTCCCTCATGGATTGATGAAGAAAACCTTGACCTTATAGGCTCCAACCAAAAGAAAAAAAAATACCTCGCTAACACACAAACACACTCATAACTACCACTGCCGACAGCAATTACATCAATAGCAGCAACATAAGCACCAAAGATACTACAACAACGACGACAATTGACAAACCACTTTGTAAAAAGGGTTAACTCCAACCCTGAAATACTCGTGCCTGAGACAAGCAAGTCACAGATCGTTGAGAGATCCGGAGACTGCGAATGGCAGGAAAAAATGGCGAAAGCTTCCTTTAGTTTTCAAATGTCAAATTTAAAAAAGAATTGCTTTGTATCTGACGTGAAGTAGGTTATAAATGATATATATGATATAAATGATATGTACTCGAATATAGATCGCAGTTTTTAATTCGCTACTTTCACAGATGATCTTTTCTGAGGAAAAATTAAGTTGGGGGGAGGGGGGAAAGAGGTGCTGGAAATTGCTGGAAATGAAAAGAAAAAAAAAAAAGTCTAACTGCTCAGATACTTTTTTCACGTGCAGCAGGAAAGGTTGTGAAGTGAAGGTTACAGCAGCAATTAACCGAAAATCACCGCAAATCACCGTGATTGCAGGCAGCTAAACACTTATCGCTGTGGGAAGATGAGCCAAACAACGCTTGTCGGTTGTGGAGAACGAGAAGTTCAGCCCTTCTGCTTCAAACAGATTTCGATCTGTGTGGGACAGACTTATGGCACAGACAAATGTCTTCACATCTGGAGATCGTGACGTATGACAGTATGTGGGGTTTGCTGAATGCGTAAAGGGGCATGAAGTTAAAAATATCTTTTACTCTATATGATAATTATTTTATCAATTCTGATTTTCCATCAAGATGATCCTAGTAACTGTAACACTATGGAATTTCAAACGTTACCCGACATATCAGTCTGAATGGGTTAACATACATCATGATTGGAGGTTACTCTTTAAACTTTTATTGATTCAACCTTTTATTCAACCTACTTGTACATTTTACGATTCATAATCGGTTAAGTTCTAAACCTTCTAGAGTATATTTTGATCTACAAAAAGACCAAGTTGAAGCTTGTATGGAAAATCTAGGGATCTAAAACCAAGATTGACTTAATAACTGATTTTTGTATTATGTTTGTGCTATCGAGATGACGACCTACACAACTCTAGGTGTATCTTTTTTGTTGTTTGACAGAAATGTGATTCCCTGATTACTGGCAGCGATAGTTTCTTCCCGATCTTCAGTAAACAATTTAAGAGATCTATTCTATAGTAAGAGATCTATTCTATAGTAAGGTTTATGTATTGTTATTAAAAAGTAAAAGTTTCATGTATGTTTTCCCTCTCTTCTCACCTGCTTTATACAGAGCAGCCTATCGTTAGTCTGTTGAATGTGTTTTTCCATGTCAGGCCGGAACTAGCTTGCCATTGGCTGGCCGGGATCACATGGCGGCGCATCCGATTGGATGAAGCTTGACACGGCCTTGTTGGTAACGGTCAAAGGTCAGATATCCGTTGATCTCATTGGTCAGAGTAGAAATATCCCATGCCCCGTCTTTGACCGGACGGTGTATTAGATCTCAAGGTAGGCCCGTGTCTCGACTTATCACAGCTGGAGAATTGTTTCACATCTTCTTGCATATTTGATGTCTGGAAAAAAAAAGAGAAGAAGGAATTCATTTAGACCGCCACATTTTATATAATGTACAGAAATTTAATACTTTCGATGCAAATCACTCGAATTTTTTAACTTTTCTTTTCGTTTTTCATGATTATGGTAAAAGATAGGAGGGAGGGGGTGAAGAAGGGACGGTGAAGGGCTGAAAAATAGTTTTTCAGAGGGTTCTGCACCAGAAAGTTCTGTTCTTCGCACGTGAGGTGCTCAGATCATCAATCTTACTACAGATCTATAGGCAAAATCAAATCTCTACAAGCCTAGTTGAAGCTTTTGTACTTCTGGAAGATTCTTCAATAAACCATGAACAGTTATATTACTGACCTGGAGGTTTATTGAAGTTGAGCCAGCGACGAGTTTAAAATCATAATTCAAAACATGTTTAATAATATTTATGATAGCATGTAAGTGTAAATTGAAATGATACCCTCGTATTGAGGGGAAGCACATGTAAACGTGTGTCAAACCTACCAGCCATATAATCAATGCTAATTCCACCCTTTTTTCTCTTTCTTTTTAAATTTTCCAATAAAAATCTTATAATAACTGTCTATTTGTCTCTCACACTCGGTGCCTATGCCTCTCTACTTATCTCTCTCACTCTCTGTCTCTGTGCCTATGTTTCTCTCCCCCTCTTTGACTCTCTGTCTGTGTCACACTCTCTTTTCCCCTTTCTGATGTATCTCTCTCACTCTCTCTCACTCACCCACTCTCACTTTCTGTTCATGTCTCTTTTTCTATTTCAATTATTCTGTCTATGCCTCTTTGTATATCTCTATCTCTCACTCTCTCTGTCGATGCCTTTTTCTTTACCTCTGTCTCTTTCTTTCTGTCTCTGTCCCTTTGTTTATTTTTCTCTGTTTCTCTCTCTCTATCTCTATGTCTCAATCTCTGTCTATGTCTCTTTGTTTACTTTTCTCTGTTCCGTTTCTCTCTCTATCTCTGTGTCTCAATCTCTGTCTATGTCTCCTTTCACTCTCATGCCCTGTCTATTCCTCTCTTTCTCCCTCTCCCTCTCTCTCCATCTCTCTCTCTCTCTCTTTCTTTCTCTCTCTCTCTCTCTTTCTTTCTCTCTCTCGATCTCTCCCTCTCCCTCTCTCTCTCTCTCTCTCTCTCTCTCTCTCTCTCTCTCTCTCTCTCTCTCTCTCTCTCTCTTATGTCCCCCCACCCCACAATCCCAATCTCGAGAACAGCATCTTACGAACTCCAGTAAAATACTCACGTTGAGTGATAGCTGCAAAGACTGGACTCACATTTTTCTTTCTTTCTGTATCTGTCCCAAAATTATAGCTTCCTGAAGTCGAACGAATTGGTTCTAAAGCAGTTTAAGTTAAAACTAAATTCATCCAAGCCCTCTTCCCATTCCAAGAAATCTAACTCCTCCAATTAGCTTTTACAAATTCTCTGTTGAGGAAGAAAAAGATCTTCCTTTTTTTTTTCTTATTAGTTACTTTGGACTTCATTCATTTTGAAACACACGCATATTCACTACAATAAACCTTTTGCTTATTGCCTCTTTACTGAATTAAAATAACAATTTAATAATAATAATAATAATAATAATAATGATGATGATGATGATAATAATAATAATAATAATAATAATAATAATAATAATAATAATAATAATAATAATAATAATAATAATAATAATAATAATAATAATAATAATAATAATAATAATAATAATAATAATAATAATAATAATAATAATAATAATAATAATAATAATAATAATAATAATGATGATGATGATGATGATGATGATGATGATGATGATGATGATAACATGATGATGATGATGATGATGATGATGATGATAACATGATGATGATGATGATAACATGATGATGATGATGATGATAATGATGATGATGATAACATGATGATGATGGTATAATAATGCCGAGCGGGATCAGATCAAAATGAAACGGAATTGAAAATAATTCACTTGTTTGAGACCCAGGATTCTCCCCTCTTGTATTTACAATCATTGAATCAATTTTTGGAAATTAACTCTAGACGTTAATGCTGTCAAATCGGAAGAGAAGAAAAGACAAGACAAAAACAAAAGAAACAAAACAACTGCAAAAAAAAAAAAAAAAAAGAAAGCGGCTGGAGTTGAAGAATGTGAAAGTATCAGGAAGTGAGGCGAGTGATTATCCCAGGACTAGGTGCACCAGGGCGAGGTGAGACTGGTGAGACTGGTGGCCACGCCAGGTCTGAGAGAGCTGCAATCTAGCATCGATCTCGACCTCCAGCCGGTGTTATCCTCCCTCCCTCCCCCTCTCTCCCTCTCTCTCTCTCTCTCCTCTCCCTCTCATTCTCCCTCTCCCTCTCCGTTTTCTGGCCTGTACCGTCCATCAACATAATCACAGGCCTAAACACACCTTGACTGGTCCCAACCCTGGCGCCGGTTCCTGGACTGGAAGGGATCGAGGACTTCAGGACTTGAGGACTCTAAGACCCAGCAGGACTCGCGCCTGCTAACTGGCCCGTTAATTGAGATCTTGGAGATGTTTGTCTCCAAGTGTCTCAATATTCATTAGGCCAATATTTAGGGGCTGGCCACGTTCCAGCCTGGTCCCCGCTCACCAACGGTTCATTTAGCGGTGGCAAGAGTGGGCGGTCGGGAAGGGAGTGGAAAAGTGTGTGTGTGTGTGTGGGGGGGGGAGAGAGAGAGAGAGAGAGAGAAAGAACAAACTTATGTAGACCAGAGCTTTTTGGGACAAAGAGTGGTAGAAGGTTTTGGGAGGGGTAGTATAAATTTGAGACTGGAGAGGAGAGAGAAAGAGAGTGAAAGAGATAACTAGATGGATAGGGAAAGCCGGGAGGAGAAAGGGAGGGAAAGAGAGGGAGAGAGGAGAGAGAGAGAGAGAGAGAGAGAGAGAGAGAGAGAGAGAGAGAGAGAGAGAGAGAGAGAGAGAGAGAGAGAGAGAGAAAGATAGTAAAAGAGCAAGAAAAAAAAAAGAAAATGCACTATAGAACTGCACTGAGAGCAAAAAAAACGAGGAGTGAATACTTGTTAGCTGCTACCTGGGTGGCTGGGGGGTGGGGAGTGGGGGGGGGGGGTGTAATCGATCCAGACAGACAGAGAGACAGACAGACAGACAGACGGACAGAGATTGTTGAAGAAACACCACTTAAAGTCTGTGTGAACACGCCTCACGGGACAGCTGTGATACACATCTCCCTGGCATGACATGATGGTTTTAACCCGGCGGCAGATGAAACAAACAAACAAAAAAAAAAAAACAAAAAAAAAACAAAACCCATCGCTTTGGGTGCTGTATAAATGCCATTGTTGTTTTCAAAGACAAGGAAATCCAGATTTTAAAACAAAGATGTAAGAAGGAAGTATTAAAAGTTGTGTGATTTTGTTACCTTGGTTTTTTTTTTCCCTGTTTGAGAGCTGTGTGTGTGTGTGTGTGTGAGATGAGGGGAACCAATTCTGTTTCGTTCAAGATGTGAACATGCGCAATCAATCCGGCAGACTAGGAGGACAGCGAAGTTCTGGTTGTTAATGAGAGGGTGGGATGTGTGAGTGTGAGTTAAGTATAAAATGAGTAAATAAACAAGGGGGAGGCACGGGGGTGTGGGGTGGAGGAGAATGTCACAAGAGAATAGCTCAGTCGGTAGAGCATTTGACTGTTAGTAAAGAGATCCCCGGTTCGATACTAAGCTGTTAATACCAGAGGGTTGGGGGGGGGGGGGAGAATGTCACAAGAGAACAGCTCAGTCGGTAGAGCATTTGACTGTTAGTAAAGAGATCCCCGGTTCGATACTAAGCTGTTAATATCAGAGGGTTGGGGGGGGGGGGAGAGGAATGTCACAAGAGAACAGCTCAGTCGGTAGAGCATTTGACTGTTAGTAAAGAGATCCCCGGTTCGATACTAAGCTGTTAATACCAGAGTGTGTGGGGGGGGGGGGGGGGGGGAATGTCACAAGAGAACAGCTCAGTCGGTAGAGCATTTGACTGTTAGTAAAGAGATCCCCGGTTCGATACTAAGCTGTTAATACCAGAGGGTGGGGGGGGGGGGAATGTCACAAGAGAACAGGTCAGTCGGTAGAGCATTTGACTGTTAGTAAAGAGATCCCCGGTTCGATACTAAGCTGTTAATACCAGAGGGTTGGGGGGGGGGGGAGAGAATGTCACAAGAGAACAGGTCAGTCGGTAGAGCATTTGACTGTTAGTAAAGAGATCCCCGGTTCGATACTAAGCTGTTAATACCAGAGGGTGGGGGTGAGGATTATAACAGGGGTAAATAAAAAAAAAGACTTACCTCATATATCTAAAGGCTTGAAAAAACATGCTTAACTTACACAGAGGAAAAGGAAGGAGCAGAAGAAGAAGAAGAAGAAGAAGAAGAAGAAGAAGAAGAAGAAGAAGAAGAAGAAGAAGAAGAAGAAGAAGAAGAAGAAGAACAACAACAACAACAACAACAACAACAACAACAACAACAACAACAACAACAACAGGAGCACCAGCAGCAACAAGAAAAATGAATTTAAACAGCTGGATTGGAAACCGTTATTTTTGTAAATAGGAAATTTAAAAGGCGAAATATTTTTTAGAAATGAATAAAAACCCATCAAGCTGTATAAGGTGGCGCTGGAAGTCAAAGATAATCCAGGCAGCGTCAGAGACAGGATGAGCTCCCCTTGATACTTCGGCCGTGAGAAAATTGTCGCGTTTTGCGGGGAAAATAAGTCGGGGGGAGGGGGAAGGAGGGTAATACCGCGATACGCCAGTCAGAGACAGATTGGGGGAGAGGGGCGGGCGGAAAGCTTGAGTGGAAAGGGCAAGAGTTTCTTATCCTCTCTCTCTCTCTCTCTCTCTCTCTCTCTCTCTCTCTCTCTCTCTCTCTCTCTCTCTCTCTCTCTCTCTCTCTCTGTTTTCTTTCAAGTTTAATTAATTGTTTATTTACTTTTTCCCTTTTATTATTGGCGAATGGGACAGAAAATGAACCTCATCAGGATAAAACAGAGTCTCGATGTTAAAAAGGAAATATAGGTAAAGTTGAGAGAGTGGAAAAGCCCAGCTAAACACAAAGAGATATACTCACAGATAAGGATACAGACTGATTCAGAGAGAGAGACAGAGACAGAGACAGATAGACAGAGACAGAAAGATAGACAAACATAGAGAGAGACACGCTGACAAACACATAGAAAAGACAGACAATGGCAGATAGAAGGATTTTGTGACATAGTTTAAAATAATTATAATGGGCAACAGATCACCTGTTGAAAAAAAAAAGGTCTAAAATCTTACCATGCACACAGCTGGGGTGGACTAAATACTTAGATAGATGTAAAAAAAAAAAAAACAAGGGTTTGGGAGTTAGAGAGAAAGGAAGACGAAAGAGAAGTGCTATTATTTTACTTATTGTGTTGGATGTGTGCGCCAGTACAGTAACGGGTGTCCTCTTCGTGACAGGAGACAGAGACAGACCAACAGACAGGAACAGAAGACATACATAGAGACAGAGACAGACCAACAGACAGGAACAGAAGACATACACAAAGACAGAGACAGACCAACAGAGAGACAGGAACAAAAGACATACACAAAGACAGAGACAGACCAACAGACAGGAGCAGAAGACATACACAAAGACAGAGACAGACCAACAGAGAGACAGGAACAAAAGACATACACAAAGACAGAGACAGACCAACAGACAGGAACAGAAGACATACACAAAGACAGAGACAGACCAACAGAGAGACAGGAACAAAAGACAGACCAACAGACAGGAACAGAAGAAAGACCAACAGAGAGACAGGAACAAAAGACATACACAAAGACAGAGACAGACCAACAGAGAGACAGGAACAAAAGACAGACCAACAGACAGGAACAGAAGAAAGACCAACAGAGAGACAGGAACAAAAGACATACACAAAGACAGAGACAGACCAACAGAGAGACAGGAACAAAAGACATACACAAAGACAGAGACAGACCAACAGAGAGACAGGAACAAAAGACATACACAAAGACAGAGACAGACCAACAGAGAGACAGGAACAAAAGACAGACCAACAGACAGGAACAGAAGAAAGACCAACAGAGAGACAGGAACAAAAGACATACACAAAGACAGAGACAGACCAACAGAGAGACAGGAACAAAAGACAGACCAACAGAGAGACAGGAACAAAAGACATACACAAAGACAGAGACAGACCAACAGAGAGACAGGAACAAAAGACATACACAAAGACAGAGACAGACCAACAGACAGGAACAGAAGACATACACAAAGACAGAGACAGACCAACAGAGAGACAGGAACAAAAGACATACACAAAGACAGAGACAGACCAACAGAGAGACAGGAACAAAAGACATACACAAAGACAGAGACAGACCAACAGAGAGACAGGAACAAAAGACAGACCAACAGAGAGACAGAAACAAAAGACATACATAGAGACAGAGACATACCAACAGACAGAAACAAAAGACATACACAAAGACAGAGACAGACCAACAGAGAGACAGGAACAAAAGACAGACCAACAGACAGGAACAGAAGACATACACAAAGACAGAGACAGACCAACAGAGAGACAGGAACAAAAGACATACACAAAGACAGAGACAGACCAACAGAGAGACAGGAACAAAAGACATACACAAAGACAGAGACAGACCAACAGAGAGACAGGAACAAAAGACAGACCAACAGACAGGAACAGAAGAAAGACCAACAGAGAGACAGGAACAAAAGACATACATAGAGACAGAGACAGACCAACAGACAGGAACAAAAGACATACATAAAGACAGAGACAGACCAACAGAGAGACAGGAACAAAAGACAGACCAACAGACAGGAACAGAAGAAAGACCAACAGAGAGACAGGAACAAAAGACATACATAGAGACAGAGACAGACCAACAGAGAGACAGGAACAAAAGACAGACCAACAGAGAGACAGGAACAAAAGACATACATAGAGACAGAGACAGACCAACAGAGAGACAGGAACAAAAGACATACACAAAGACAGAGACAGACCAACAGAGAGACAGGAACAAAAGACAGACCAACAGACAGGAACAGAAGAAAGACCAACAGAGAGACAGGAACAAAAGACATACACAAAGACAGAGACAGACCAACAGAGAGACAGGAACAAAAGACATACACAAAGACAGAGACAGACCAACAGAGAGACAGGAACAAAAGACATACACAAAGACAGAGACAGACCAACAGAGAGACAGGAACAAAAGACAGACCAACAGACAGGAACAAAAGACATACACAAAGACAGAGACAGACCAACAGAGAGACAGGAACAAAAGACAGACCAACAGACAGGAACAGAAGAAAGACCAACAGAGAGACAGGAACAAAAGACATACATAGAGACAGAGACAGACCAACAGACAGGAACAAAAGACATACATAAAGACAGAGACAGACCAACAGAGAGACAGGAACAAAAGACATACACAAAGACAGAGACACACCAACAGAGAGACAGAAAATAAAGGACATACATAGAGACAGAGACAGACGTAAGATTTTCAGCAGTAACTAATAATGAGCTAAATATAGCAATAAAGATGTCATTACTACGCTAGATTACAGTAGGAGAAAAGTTACAGATAGAGGGAGGGGGAGGGGGAGGGGGGAAGAAGGAGAACAGTGACAGCGATTAGGACGCGAAACTGAGAGAAACATGGAAGAGAGGACCTAGACCAGGAAAGTTTTAAAGGAGAAAGACAGATAACTGTAAAAAGAGTTTTAAAATGGAGGGGAATGTGGGAGAAGGAAAATATCTAAAGAGCTAGAGATTGATAGATGGATAGAAACACAGATAGATAGACAGATAGAGAGATAGATAGAGAAAGATAAATAGAAAAAGAGATGTATAAAAAGACAGAAGAAAATAAATTTTATCGTGACAAGAGCCCTCCCCACCTCCCCCTTCCCCCATCTCCTCAAAGTGCGTGCCATTCTGGTCAGACTGAGATAGCTGGAGGTATTGATCTATTCCCCTTTTCCCTCCATCACCATCCACAAAACAAGACCAGTGTGTTATTTGGTGAATGGAGTTTAAATAAATAAAAAAAAAAAAAAACAGAATAAAAAGAGACAACTTGAAAGCTAACATTTGAAATAAACTAACGACGGAGAAATTTGTCCACCAGCAATCTCGCGGCAGAAATCCGTGTATGGATTGTCAGAGATGAAGAGATTTCCTGGTTAAAAACAAGAAAATGTCAATGAAAAAAAATCTTCCCATTTCGCAATAACCGCTTCGGTATTAAACACACTTCGCTCCTGCGAGAGGGGGGGTTTGTTGGAGACTGCGCGAATATGTGAAAACTGAATACAAGAAAATATTGTAATCTTAGGTATAAGGGCTTTGTTTTTTACTAGCGTGATTTCATGGCTAATATTTTAAAAAATACAAATATTTCAAGAAAAATAAATTAATATAATAATATTGATAAGATGGCGCCCATTTTCAAACTCTGCTAAACATAGACTGGTTTCTGCCAGGCAGAGCAAAACGGTTGGGGATAGGCTCAAAGCTGTTTAACAGCTGTTATATAGCTGTTTTTTTTCTACAGATATCGTCATACTTTGTTGTTTCTAATATCAAACTTCCGTTAAAAATATTTGCTAAATGTGTGCATTGGTGTATTTGTAGAAATCTTTTTGAAATCTTAAATTCGAGATTATCATGATAAAACTAGATTCTGAGGAAAAACTTTTTGATTTCGTTTTGAGGAGAATTAAATTAAACAAAAGAGGGATGCTAAGAGAAAGTCATTCTTGAAACAGATCCTCCATTCTTCTCTTGAGCCCTGACAACAATCCCCCTCCCCCCTCTCCCTCCCCCCGCCCCCACCCGACGTTCTCCTCCTATAACTAGATACAAACCAACAAACAGACAGAAAGAACCGACTTTTTTAACCGGACCACTTGGTAGACACTAAACAGAAAAATGGAAAATAAGGATAATGTGTCTAGTTCCTTTAAATGCAAAGATTTTTTTTTTTTATATTTAAATGTACTTACTTTTTTTTTTTTTTTTTAATTGTCAAAGACTCATGACTAAATAACGCAAGGGCAACTGATAGAGAAATGTCCTAAACTTCAGGTGACAGTAGAATATCGCACGTCAGTCTTGGGAACTGCATAAAACGCGCGTTTGATATAACCCATCCGCTATAAGGAAGCCATGCTCTGATTCCACGAGACAAAACACGGCGATGCTGCGGCTCTTGTCGGAAGGAGTTCGAACCCACGACTAAAAACTCTTAACAAAACTCACTGGGCGAATGCTTTAACACTGGGTCACGATTGTTTATCCTCACTAAAGCTCTAGATATTTCAGATTTCAAAACAAAAGGGTCGGGAGAAAAAATGAATTCCAGAAAGCTTGATTGGTGGATTGATTGATCGATTAATCCAAAGAGAAATCGATTGAATGATTTATAGATCTATGGATGATTATTTGATTGCGTTACTGGTTAAATGATTGATTGATTGATTGATTGATTGATTGATTGATTGATTGATTGATTGATTGATTGATTGATTGATTGATTGATTGATTGATTGATTGATTGACGGACTAATTGTACGACTAACGGATGAAATGATTGAATGATTGAAAACTGATTGAATGATTAATTGACGATTGGATTGATTGTCTGCGTGATCGATAAACTGATTGATTGACTGGTTAGCTGCTTATTTTACACACAGGGTCCGCTGAAACTCTGATCTCACTATTTTTGTGTCGGAGAATAAGCGACAAGGAACGTGCAGCTGGTGAGTGATGATGCACAGGATGTCGTGTCATGGAGCAAGAGGATGTTGTTGTGATTTGGCAAACAACAGAATATTGTTC
>JAWDGP010001129.1:137500-140000 GCA_033675545.1 Elysia crispata | reverse complement strand
ACATGGCTGTGACAGGTGCAGCAGACGACCCCGGACTGATTACCTGGCGTGTTTTGCTCCTGTCATGATCGCTCTACGGAGCAGATTATCTCCAAACACCGCTCGCACTTGGTGAGCAGCGCAAACTCCGCGCTGCGCAAGTTTTTTTGTTTTTTTTATTTTGTTTTCTTTTAATTGCAACATGCCAGATAGTTTGTGAGGATAAGTAGCGCTGATTGGTGGAAATTTTGTCGCTGACAGTTACTTCCCTTGCCTCTTAGAGCATGTCGGTTGGCTGGGAAAGAATTCCAAGCTTTTGCTAGAGTTATGGTCGTTATGTTTATCATTTTCCCTCTGCCAATTTTTTTTCTTTTCTTGTTTTTTTTCTCTGTTTCTCTGTGCTTGTGTACCAAACATTCCCATTCCTCTATATTCACCATTTATCTCGCTTTGCCTGCCTTCCCAGCGTTAAATTTGTCGTATCCTGATAATTTTTTTTCTCTTCTTTTCACATCTCCTACTGAGAATGCCACGGGAGAAAGCTAATTTGGGAAAAGAGACAAAAAAAAGCGACATAAGTGTGTGCGTGTATGTGTGTGTGTGTGAGAGAGAGAGAGGGAGGGAGGGAGACAGGGAGATTTCCAGACAGAAGAGAAAACTAACTCAGAGGCAGTAGTAGTAGCAGTAGCAGTAGCAGTAGCAGTAGCAGTAGCAGTAGCAGTAGTAGTAGTAGTAGTAGTAGTAGTAGTAGTAGTAGTAGTAGTAGTAGTAGTAGTAGTAGTAGTAGGCAGACACAGGCACAAACATGATCAAAGACTGAAAGAGCACCCAAAGAAAAAAAATGGAAACAAATAATCATTTACTTGTAAGCGATGGCAGGGAGACGGACGGATGGGGTCGTATCATTAAACAAACAATCACCTTCCGATGATCTTCAAATAATGTTTCTTTGCAAGGGTAACGGTGTATTGTAAACTTCCGACGCATTTACCTTAACCGGCCCGGCCAAAAACAGGAATACAGAGGATAAAACTATAAAAAAAAATAAAAATAAAATGTGAGAACCCATTGCTCAGCAATCTTATTAACTCTCCCGCTTCTATTTCTTTTTAAACTTAGTTCGATATTAATAAATGTCTAGGAACTTCACGACTTTTTTTTTACCCTTGCCAAAACCACTAGTTTAGATAGTCGGAAAGTTATTTTTCTTGTGTAACAGGACCCTAAGACGTTTTGCCTGCTCTCTCTATCTCTACCAGAGTCCGACTTCTGGAATGGCCGGATTAAGATAGAGATTTATCACGTGACCGTACAGTTCCTCCCGACAGGATATAAAAGGACACGAGAGTTGTACGAGAGATGCTAGGCTGTCAGACTGAGTAATCTGTGACTAGCACCTCACTTACCGAGCTTGAGTAAACCTCTAGCTAGTCCTGGGGTGGGGACCACGTTACACAGGTACATGGTCCTGGCATAGACCACCAGGCCTAACGAATTGGTACAGGGTTTTTAGTTTGAGTAGTAGTTGAATGATATTATTATTATTATTGTTATTATTATTATTATTATTATTATTATTATTATTATTATTATTATTATTATTATTATTATTATTATTATTATAGTAGTAGTAGTAGTAGTAGTAGTAGTAGTAGTAGTAGTAGTAGTAGTAGTAGTAGTAGTAGTAGTAGTAGTAGTAGTAGTAGTAGTAGTAGTAGTAGTAGTAGTAGTAGTAGTAGTAGTAGTAGTAGTAGTAGTAGTAGTAGTAGTAGTAGTAGTAGTAGTAGTAGTAGTAGTAGTAGTAGTAGTAGTAGTAGTAGTAGTAGTAGTAGTAGTAGTAGTAGTAGTAGTAGTAGTAGTAGTAGTAGTAGTAGTAGTAGTAGTAGTAGTAGTAGTAGTAGTAGTAGTAGTAGTAGTAGTAGTAGTAGTAGTAGTAGTAGTAGTTGTAGTTGTAGTTGTTGTTGTTGTTGTTGTTGTTGTTGTTGTATTTGTTATAAGTGCCAGTATCCAAATAGCTAATACCACTTTTATTGTCTAAGCTCTTTCTCTTATGAATGTCTTTGATAACTATGATAAAAGTTTTAGATCCAAAATTCTTCCTGCAGTGCGTCATTAGTACACTAAGTTCGACTTAATATATCTTAAGTCGTTTATCATTTCTATGAATCAGAGCGGAAAAAATTAATATGAAATTTAAGTTGTCAATTAAGTTCTTATAACTTTCAAGTCTCGAGACTCTGTGAAGATAAAAGAATATTTGATATTTTTTAAACTTATATTCATTCCTCCCTACCACCTTCTCTTTTATTTTTTATTTCAACTCTTTTTCCATTCTTTTACCTCCCCGCCCTCCCCCCCCACACACACACACTCTCCCTCCATCCTCAAGTACTTTTTTCCATGCTTTATGGAAAAATTTATAATAATAATAATAATAATAATAATAATAATAATAATAATAATAATAATAATAATAATAATAATAATAATAATAATAATAATAATAATAATAATAATAATA
>JAWDGP010001129.1:127500-130000 GCA_033675545.1 Elysia crispata | reverse complement strand
GTAACAGATTTCCGGAATGGAGTACCTGACGGAAATAAAGATATAAAGATATTAGCTCTCCCAGTGGAAACATAACTAGATCTAGATCTCGTCCCCACATCGCCTCAGAGAGGTACCACGTTTTGTGTGTTTGGTGATAGCCGGCTAAGATTCCTCGCTGGTGTTAAATGTTTCTGGGTGAAAGCTCGTGATACACATTAGATCTAGATCTATTTTTGAACAAGATCACTGGTCACGCGGCTTCACTAAAATAATGTTTGGGTCGAGACACGGAGGCCGGCATGAGAGGAGAGTATAGTCGGGGAGAGAGAAGAGCCTCCGCTGATACAGGACTTACTGGATAAGTGTGTGTGGGGGGGGGGGGTGGAGAGAAGTTTCATATGACATTTTTTGTGTACTTAATAAATTGGGAGGCGTGAGTCCTAAGGAGCAGAGCGAAGTACTCACGGTGAGAGCCCAACTTTTTTTTTCCAAGCACAAAGATGCTAAAGCCCCATTTCAAGATTCGATTGAACATCGCCCATGCTGGATTTAATATAATTATGTTGTAAAAAAAATGGGAGGAGCAACAGAAATCAACAAAAGCAAAAGAGGAAAAATAAACAAACAAAAAACAAACGCATTTTCATACATTGAACTAAAACTCTAGGATAAAACAGGTGTTACATTACACACAGGTATGCAGAACAAGCAACTTTGTTTTGAAAACATAGCGGAATAACATAAACACTTTATGGAAGATTGGAGGCCAGTATTTCCTGCGATATTATACTTTACAGATTAATAAAAATGAGATTTCATAAAGATTTATGCTACCTAGTTAAAAACTAGTCTTGATCTCTGTACAAACATCTAAACCATTCTTTTAGAAGACCCCCAAAGGACTATTTTATTATTGAATAGTCTATTTCTCTATATAGGGCATGTAATAACCAGCACTTTTTTTGTAAACACAACTAATCGCGCACCTTTGAGAATTTTATTATAGCGCCCGTCCAATTGAAGGGTGTAAGTTCCTCAGTGCTGACGTCATTGTTTTATGTGCTCGTAACAGCTTCAAAAAAACAGAACATCATGACAAACCCTTGTAAACCCCTCCCCATCTTGACAATCATGAGAATCATCAAAGGTTATCTTGGGTCCGTTTGTTATCCAAACTCCAGGTCTGGATTAAATTTTGTGCGTGTTTTTGTGCATGTGAGTGGTTTTTTTTTTGTTTTTTTTTTGGGGGGGGGGGGGGGGAGGGGTGGGGGGGGGGGAGGGAAAGAAGGAAACGCTTGAAAACTATTTAAGCCAAGGCCGCAAATAACTTCTAAACATTATGATGTAACTTGAATAACAGGGCGAAACAAGCAAAGATCGTGTTTATAGACGACAATCATGATTGCTCTTTCAACTGAACAGGCTGGTGCGGAAGACAATTTGAAGAAATGCAAACTTCACAAAAATAACAGACTATTATCCTCCAGAGCCATACAATTGCTAGGAAGAACAGCAACATTTACAACAACAAGAAAAGCAGATTAAATATGAAATAAGCATTATACATAGATACAACTTTCTACAAACTCTCAAGTTTCATACTTCCGTGGCTGTTGATTATCATATTGCGACGGAAAGCTGAAGCTAGTAAAACGGAATAGTTTGTGTAACTGATGAGTCCCATTACGCCATAATACAGTTTCAACTATACAGAGAATGGCTCATCATTAAATCAAGATTGAAAAAAATAATACGGCTCTTTTGGGTCATCATACTCTCTCTCCCTCTCTCTCTCTCTCTCTCTCTCTCTCTCTCTCTCTCTCTCTCTCTCTCTCTCTCTCTCTCTCTCTCTCTCTCTGTCTCTCTGTCTCTCTCTCTCTCTCTCTCTCTCTCTCTCTCTCTCTCTCTCTCTCTCTCTCTCTCTCTCTTTTCTCTCCCCCTCCCCTATTGCATTACTTAATTTATTTGTTTAACCTGTGCACTGTTTGCTCTAGATCACTTGTCAGTGAATCATCTTTGATTGTCGCCCCTCACCTTCATCACATCAGAGAGATCTAATTGCCGACAACACTGCACACCATCAGTACAGGAGAGTCTTGAGGCAAATCTGCGGATCAACGGTTCATGATCCTCACTCGATCCGTTATGGAAGATCCGTATATCCGAGATGGGTGGCATTGCTGTGATTTGGACTCTCTCTCTCTCTTTCTCTCTCTGTCTCTCTCTGTCTCTCTCTATCTCTCTTTGTCTGACTCTCTCTGTCTCTCTATCTTTCTCTCTCTCTCTGTCTCTGTGTCTCTTTTTCTCTGACTCTCTCTCTGTCTCTCTATCTTTCTCTCTCTCTGTGTCTCTCTCTGACTTTCTCTCGCTCTCTCTCTCTGTCTGTCTGTCTCTCTATCTTTCTCTCTCTCTCTCTCTCTCTTTGCCACCCCCCCCCTCCCCCAAATTCCGCAACGATCGCTATTTCCGGTAATTTCTGACCAAACTGACGGTCTGCTAGAGTGGCATGGCTACCTCC
>JAWDGP010001129.1:120000-122500 GCA_033675545.1 Elysia crispata | reverse complement strand
CAGAAAGGGAAGGGAGACAGAGAGATAGCTGGAGCTAGATAGATAAAGTAGGAAAGGGGAGATGAGGGACTGGAGAATAGAGGCATGTGATAGGCACAAACAAGAAATAAAGAATTAATGGGTAAACGAGAGAAAGGAAGAAACAAATAGAGAGGGAGAGAGAGAGAGAGAGAGAGAGAGAGAGAGAGGAAGACAGAGTCAGAAAGCAAAGGTAATTAACTCTGGCCGCACGTGAAGCCCCAACGGTTATCTATGTGAGTACACAATACAAAAAAACTGAGGCATTTTAGCAGGAAATTTATCTGCTATACAACCAAGTTTTTTGCAATGGAAGAGAGCATGCAACATCGCAATATGCAATCACAACATCCTAGAAAACAACATCGTTACTGCGCACTTTTTGCTGAAATAAAATGAAAAAAAAAAATAAACTAAAAAAAACTAAAAAAAACAAAGGGGGATGAAGAATTATGTGAAGCTTCAGTGATTATACCTGTAGATTGAGACTGCTATAAAGATCAGCTTCTACACCCCTCGACTCCTGACACAGATATGGACGAGCAGGTGAGAAACAAGATCGAAAACTGTTGTGTGGAATTGTTGCTCTTCATTGTCTGCAGATCTTCGTTTCTATCTGTCAGGCGCTGGGGGCATGAGGGGGAGGGAAGCATCTTGATTTACGACAAGTGGAATGTACGATATTACCTGAACCTATCAACTTGTGGTGCACCTAATTTACTTGACAAATATTTTTACAACAGTTTGTTTTCCTTTACCGGATTAACGTTTAATGTCGATCCATCAATCATCGATCAATCAATCAACAAATCAGTTCACAAACGAATCAATCAGTTAGTTGATGACTTAATCAACGAATCAAACAATCAATAGAATCTATCAATTCATTAATCAATAAGCCATTCCACCAACTAATCAACTTAAAATGTATCAACTAACCAATCAACCAATCAATCAATCAATTGATGATTAATGAAATCAGGAACCCTTCGACCAGCAAAACCAATATTGTTGAACTCCAATAATCGGTTTACAGCCCTGACTATTGGAAACTTAATAATCGACATGACTTAGTGTGACACAAATAAAAAAACAAGGAGATCCTCAAATCATGACTAACACAACACACAAGTTAAACGGGTTAAAACAAATCATTTACAAAAAAAGAAAGAAAGAAAGAAAGAAAGAAAGGACGAGGGGGGTGGGGGGAGGGTAAGTGAAAGCCTGCTATTTGCGCAATACATAGCAAGTGCTCAGAGTTTTGTTTAGGTGCGGTGATATTTTGTTGTGTATTGTTTGCAGGATATCCTGTTTAGTTAATTTATCGGACGGTGTTCGAGCTGAGTAGCATTGGAGCATTGTTTCGTTAATTAAGTTATTTATTTTCATAATTATACAAGTCTTGGTGTTGCCCCAGCCTGCGTGCGTTCCTAAACTGATAGAGGAGCACTAATGCTGTTGTGAATGTCAGCGTATCACAGTAGCTGCAGGTTCATCAGGTCTTTGTTCAAATATTCATTTTTACATCAGTCTGAGAGTGAGAGAAGTGACGAATCAAGCTCAAGTCTGATGTATCCGGGGCCTCTAACGACAGACCAGGCAGACGCAAGATTCGCAATAATATCTTACATCAACGAGAAAAAAAAAAAAACATTCTTTTTTTAATCGGAGAGGCTCTGATAGTGAACCTTTGAATTTATAGATCAATACACATTCGTTAAGTTGATCTTAGAATTTTTGTCGAAAGAAAAAGTTCACCATCGTGATTTATATAAAAAGCTGACCAAGCATAAACGTTCTTGCTAATTCATACCCTCAGCGTCCTAACGCTTTATGGTATGATCTCTCCCTTGGCTCTTTTTTTTTCATTTCCTTTTTTTTTCAACCCGTGCAGGCGAAGATAAAATAAGATAGTTGTATAGCTGGACAGTTCCTGGTCCATAAATCAAAGATTCGCCTCGACAAATCCACAGCCACACTGGTAAACAGACTCGAACCTCCCACAGTTTTATGAAAGGTTTCACGCCATATCAGATCACAAGCTACGACATTCCGTCTCTCATTCCCCGCCCTGTGTTCACTCACTGTGGATGATCTATCCTGTGTTCACTCACTCTGGATGATCTGTCCTGTGTTCACTCACTCTGGATGATCTATCCTGTGTTCACTCACTCTGGATGATCTATCCTGTGTTCACTCACTCTGGATGATCTATCCTGTGTTCACTCACTCTGGATGATCTATCCTGTGTTCACTCACTCTGGATGATCTATCCTGTGTTCACTCACTCTGGATGATCTGTCTTGTGTTCACTCACTCTGGATGATCTATCCTGTGTTCACTCACTCTGGATGATCTATCCTGTGTTCACTCACTCTGGATGATCTATCCTGTGTTCACTCACTCTGGGTGATCTATCCTGTGTTCACTCACTCTGGATGATCTATCCTGTGTTCACGCATTCTGGATGATCTATCCTGTG
>JAWDGP010001129.1:110000-112500 GCA_033675545.1 Elysia crispata | reverse complement strand
AGTAGTAGTTGTAATAGTAGTAGTAGTAGCAGCATCAGAAGTTGTATAAGTAGTAGAAGTAGTAGTAGTATTAGTAGTAGTAGTAGTAGTAGTAGTAGTAGTAGTAGTAGTGGTTGTAATAGTAGTAGTAGTAGTAGCAGCAGCAGCAGCAGCAGCAGCAGTAGTAGTAGTAGTAGTAGTAGTAGTAGTAGTAGTAGTAGTAGTAGTAGTAGTAGTAGTAGTAGTAGTAGTAGTAGTAGTAGTAGTAGTAGTAGTAGTAGTAGTAGCGGTGAATGTGGTGGTAGAGTAGTAGTAGAAATGGTAGTAGTATCAGCAGCAATAGGTAGTAAAAGGCATAAAACATTTATTTTTCTCTTCCCCTCTTCTCTATAATCTGCCACTGTATAAGCCTCCCACCAAGCCTTGCACGCTCGTGACTTCCTGCTGGTCTGTCCCAAGTGAGCTCCAAACATGCATCATGCTCTCCGCCGACTCGAACGCGCGCCCGACATGTGAAGCTTGCTGCGCCTGCCTGGAGTGAGAGTGTTATAAATAGCCCGTGCATGCCAGCGAGGGCTGGAGAGAGAGAGAGAGAGAGAGAGAGAGAGAGAGAGAGAGAGAGAGAGAGAGAGAGAGAGAGAGAGAGAGAGAGAGAGAGAGAGAGAGAGAGAGAGAGAGAGAGCATTAATTACCCCTGACTTTTTCCATGTTGAGATCGGCGGTCCAGATTACGAGCAGGACGCACAGGAAGCATTTACACTGCTTACAGCTTCTCAAGCACTCCACAAAACAGGAGTGAACTCTTGGGGAATTGGCAATAGCAGAGAGAATTACCTTTAACTTAGGACATAAATAATATACGGAATTTGTTTATGTCTGTCTTCTAGGGATGAAGATAAAAGACGGAATGTTGTTTGTCTGTCAAGGGTGCAAAGAAAGTACGGAAACATTAAAATTTTTATGACGGAACTGGCAGCATAAAACGCCCATGATAGAGACAATAATTTTATCGATTAAGGATACAGAGAAAACCCAAAACACGAAAACGAATGGTCTGCAAATACAAGTAATGGAATTAGATGAAGAGGATAGAGTTAACTTTGTTCAATATACGTGTAAAATATATCAACACAATTTTTTTTATTGCTACTTTTGTTCAATTTAAAAACAAGTCGTTGTCTAAATTTAAGTTTTATTGACGAATGAACAATATATTCCGATTTGGTCACACTAGTTTTGAGAGAAAGGAAAATACCTGAACAAACCGCTTGTCTCCATTTTCTTTGTATGGGTAAATTAGAGCTGACATTGTCTTAACATGGCGCCCGGTATTGAGTCGCTTCCGATGTTAGAGCAGTTAGTCTGAGCCTCAACCTGATCATGCCATCTCAATTTCTAATTGCATGGAAATTGACCCGAGCTGGTCTGTTTAAAGGATCTAAATTGGGCTTAGTATACTTAACACAGAAGCAGCTTGGAGCCTTTCACCAACTCGCCGCCGTGTTGCGAGGAAAAATGAGAAATACTTCGGTAATTGGCAGAATCAGTGCAGCATTTGAGAGTATATTCATCAACAAACACATCTTTGTAACGTCGTCGAAAGAGCATAATTTAACACATTACCACAAAAACTAATAAAAAAAATGTTATTGAAAAAAAAAATGATTGTTTTGCCATAAAAGATATCCAGAATCTATCGAGAAACTTTGCTGGAAAACATCCTTCCCAACTTAGAAACTTTGGCCAAAAAGGAAATGAATGCCCAAAATTTCTGGGACGGTAGCGGAGGAATTTAGGGTGGAGCAAAAATTCACCGCAGTTTAAGATAACAGACCACAATAAACACACACCGCTAAGTTCGTGTGGTTCCAGAGTTGCAAAACCTCAATCATCATGATTCACATAGCGCCAGGAAAATTATCACAATACTATAAAGCTGGATATGAGCAGAATCTGTAGTGCATTCCCGGTCTACTGCTTTGATCAAAGTAAAAGGAAAGTGTTAGAAATCTGATAGTTAAATTCTTTTTCCACTTGCCTTAAACAGCATGCTCGCGCCGCCACTCTCAAAATGACGCCAGGAGGTAAATCTGTCAGTGCTGCACCATAATTATGTTCAGTGATTGTTGTGTGGTAGGTCGAGGATATTGACTGAACAGGCAGATACATGTGCCGCAAGGACAAGGTTAGTATGAAGAACCAAAACTAGATAATGCTGCGTGAACAAGACCGTGAAGAGTTACCGTTACTGCTGTTCGATCAGGTCTTCCCGTTTCTCGAGTGTGGAGAGTGACCTTTCTTTCAGATCACATAGATCTAGATAGAGCTATGGGCAAAACCTATAACTTTTTGTCTCACAAGGAAGTGGACTATTAGGTTGTTGAGTGTTGGACGCTGTTTAGTCGTTATCGAAGGTCCCTGTAGACATAATAAATTGGCTCTCTTTATAACAATCGCGCTAACGGCCCGTCTGTGGCACGGCATTTTCCGAAACACTTAAATACTTGTTCAGAAATAATGT
>JAWDGP010001129.1:85000-105000 GCA_033675545.1 Elysia crispata | reverse complement strand
GTACGTAACTGGTGGCCTTTTGGAGATCCTGGTATTATCTTTCACCGAGTCTACGCAAAAGCTTCTTTCATTGCTTTGAGCTGGATGTTTACACAGATAGGATCGAGATCAAAAAAGAAAGAGAGAAAGAGAGAGAGAGAGAGAGGAAAAGAGAGAGAGAGAGAGAGAGAGAGAGAGAGACATAGGCTGACAGACAGTCAAAAACATAGTGTGAGGGAGAGAGATTTGGGGGAGGGGGTGGGAGAGGGGGGGGGGGAGATAGAGTATGTATACATGTGGAGGGTGGGGGAGCAAATAGACAGATGGGGCGGACAAAAAGATAAACAGACCGACAGAATGACACAAGGGGAGAAAGAGAGAGAGAGAGAGAGAGAGAGAGAGAGAGAGAGAGAGAGAGAGAGAGAGAGAGAGAGAGAGAGAGAGAAATGGACTTAGAAACGGGTTGTGAGGTAGTAAGAAAAATGAGAGACAAGTCTGACAAACGTATTGCAGAGAGGGAGAGAGAACGGGAATGGCGGCTGGCGGGGGTGGGATAGGGAGAGGGAGAAGAAAATGAAGTTAGAACATAGGAGCTACTGCTTGTCAATCCAACTCTGTACCAGCTGAGCTATCTGGCGACCGCTGATTGTTTGACCGGTTTGAAGTATACTTGGCGCCATTTTCCGAAGGTTACGCACACACACACACACATGCTGCTCGCCACAGCATGCAGCAACCATGGCCACTCGGCTAAACAAACAGCTTCTGTCTCTATCGGAACTGCAGCAGTGTAAGCCCAGACCACCACTAACCGCCCATCAGTCGTGTGAATAGGCTCCCACCATAATTATGGTGTTATGTCCGATAGCCCCATCAGTCGTGTGAATAGGCTCCCACCATAATTATGGTGTTATGTCCGATAGCCCCATCAGTCGTGGGAATAGGCTCCCACCATAATTATGGTGTTATGTCCGATAGCCCCATCAGTCGTGGGAATAGGCTCCCACCATAATTATGGTGTTATGTCCGATAGCCCTTCCCCCCCTGAGTCTTAGGTACAAAACTCACCAACATGGAAAGAATGATTACCCCCCACCCCCACCCTCACCCACGTCTCTTTTCTTCTCCAGTCATTGATTAAAGTTTCGACTCCAACCAATGGCCGACCTGCTTGGATAGAAAACAATATTGAAAATGTCCATTGGATCTGCTCTCGTTATTTCTGTTACTAAGGAGCAGTTATGGTGTTATAGCAGCAGCATTCTAACTTTAGTTTTCCTCACTCTGTCTGCCTTTTTCTCTATCTTTCTATGCTCACCTCTTTTTTCTTCTATTATTATCCCACTCTAATAGTCTGCCTCTTATAGCTTATCTATGCTGTTCTTTCCATCTATCTATCTATCTTCCTTTCTTTCTATCTTTCTGTAAGTCTCTAATAGTCCATGTAGAGCTCTACATGTGACTAAACTGTTCTTTCCGTCAATCTATCTAACTCTCTTTCTTTCCTCTTATCTTTCTTTCTGTCTATCTTCCTGTATCTCTCTAATAGTCTGCCTCTATATAGCTACATGCATCTTAACTGTTCTTTCCGTCAATTTATCTCTCTTTCTTTCCTCTTATCTTTCCCTCTTTCTTTCTTTGTATCTTCCTGTATCTCTCTAATTGCCTGTGTATACCTGTACTCACTAGTCCATCCTCCCCCCCTCCCCAAACTTTCTCTCACTCCAGCAGACTATAGCCGTAACGATCGCACTTATCCGGGATCGATAGAACAACACGATTTCCACACATACACTCTCTCTCTCTCACACACACACAGCCACAGACACACACTCATAGAGAGACAGACCTCTGAATCCGCGCCCCGACCGACTTGCACCAGATGGAGTTACTCCCCTCACTTTACCGCCAGTAATCTCCCCCCTGTCACCGTCCGCTGTACTTACTTCCCTTTATTGCGCTCCCAGCAAGCAGAGACAGTCTTCTAATTATGATCGATTTTTCACTACAGTGTACACAATTTAGGTTTTGTCTGGATGCACAGCAGGTGACGAGCCCTACAGCTGACTTGAAACATAAACTAAATATCTAGGCCTGACCGGCGGAGGGCTGATAAGGACATCAGAGTCGCTTACCAGTTAGGGAGGACTAGACTATAAGACCACTTGATTGATGAAGGAGGGATAGGTGGAGGAGAGGAGTTAGGGAGGACTAGACTATTAGACCACTGATTGATGAAGGAGGGATAGGTGGAGAAGAGGAGTTAGGGAGGACTAGACTATTAGACCACTGATTGATGAAGGAGGGATAGGTGGAGAAGAGGAGTTAGGGAGGACTAGACTATTAGACCACTGATTGATGAAGGAGGGATAGGTGGAGAAGAGGAGTTAGGGAGGACTAGACTATTAGACCACTGATTGATGAAGGAGGGATAGGTGGAGAAGAGGAGTTAGGGAGGACTAGACTATTAGACCACTGATTGATGAAGGAGGGATAGGTGGAGAAGAGGAGTTAGGGAGGACTAGACTATTAGAAAACTGATTGGTGAGGGAGGGATAGGTGGAGGAGAAAAATGACCACGTCAGAAGAGAGATATAGAGATAACAGTAAGGATGGTGGCGGAGGAATAAGAAAAGAGGAGGAGGTAGAGGAGAAATGGATGAATATAGAGTTGATTAAAATAGGTGAAGTGGGAAAATTTGAGAGAGGAAGTATTAGAAGGGATGCATATTAAGAATATTCATGTTTAGAGAATGGGAGGCTTGTGGTCAGGCATGTTTTTGGCTCAGAGAGAGAGAGAGAGAGAGAGAGAGAGAGAGAGAGAGAGAGAGAGAGAGAGAGAGTAGTAAATCCAAATAGAAGGGCAAAAACACCACAATTGGAGGATAACTTGTTATTATTACAAAGGATCCTAAAGGACGCACGTGTGTCTGTAAATAGTAAAATAATATAAGAGTTGAAAGGAACAGGCATACAACTTTATAACGGGACAAAAAAAAAAAGAATCAACTAGAGGGAGAGAGACAGAGAGAGAGAGAGAGAGAGAGAGAGAGAGAGAGAGAGAGAGAGAGAGAGAAAGAGAGATGCATAGACATCACAGTGGAGGACAGACAAGCAAAAAAGAGAAAGAGAAAGAAATAGAGCAAAAATATTACTTTCATGTAATTTCAAACTTCCATTTGACTCCTAAATTCAGCTTACAACTGAGATTCTAGCCGCAGAGGGTCAAGTAAGAAAGTATGGGCGAAATTGTTGATTTCTTTCATTGAATGATTGTATCATTGTTTGACACTTTACATCTTCTATGATTTTCAAAGCCATCCAAGACAATTGATGGAGTCATGTTCAGATCCATTCATTCCGAGCTGGAGCAGGGAGCAGGGAGCAGGTGGTGAGCACTGGGTAGCCAGTGGTAGATATCGACATGGTGAGTAGCGGTGGCTCAGCCAGTTGTCAGAAAACTATGGAGTTCTTTCCTTATCGGCTTCTTTAACAGTTTGTTTGTTTGTATGTATGCCTCCATGTCCATCGGTCTCTGGCAAGTTTTTTAAGTACACCGCACTTGGGTGACAACCAATTAGAAAACAAAGAACCTTATCGAGGCGTATTTGTCTGTCTGTCAGTCTGTACATATCTGTTTTTCTATCTGCCTGATTTTCTCTCTCTCTCTCTCTCTCTCTCTCTCTCTCTCTCTCTCTCTCTCTCTCTCTCTCTCTCTCTCTCTCTCTCTCTCTCTCTCTCTTTCTCTTCTCACAATATTCTTTTAATTGTACCAATAAAAGGTCTACCGAGCATATATCGAAATAAATTATCGTGCAATATCAGTGGTTTTTTTTTATTTACTTGTTTTTTTTCAAACTGTGTCATTGCTGCACAACAGGTCATTTCATATTGAAAATCAAAGAACAGCTGCAATGAACACCCCCCCACACACACACACACCACATACACACAAACACAGCTCCCTAATTAAAAAAGGAAATTTACATTGTGTAGAGTCATGATACAACCCGCTGACAACGGCCAGATAAATTAAACAATCATATTTACACAACTTTATCGTTATCGTAAAGAGGCGTCTTTTCTATAGCCTATTGATTATTTACATGTACTTAAAATCAAAACCAGCATACTGAAGAGGCGTGCAGACATGTACACCATCCAGAAAACACCCACCTAGGGTCTCTCTCCTAGTGACTATTGTATCACACCTAATGAGACAAGCCTAAAGCCCTAACAAGAGCGGCAAATCAATGGAGTCGTGTGTTTCTCTAAGATCCGGTTATCACCCGTGGCAGACTCCCCTAGCGGCCGAGCCGCGTCAATCAGAGCGGGGTTGGTGTTATTCCGCCTGGTTACTGATGTTGTCAGATGAGGCGCGCATTACGACCACCCTCTCGACTTACCTGCGTCTCGTGTGGGCGGCATCGATACTGCACTCTCCTCTCTCCTCTCTCGCTCTCTCTATCTCTTGGAAGTATTTAGTCACTCCTAGTCCGGTCCATTCACTGACACGCCGGGCGACGAGAAAGAAAAAAAACCACCCAGCTCAAGTGCAAACTGACATCTCGTAAAACGCATCCAAAAGAAAGCTGGAATCTATCCTTCACTATCCGACACCACACAGATCTGTTGATGGGCAGATTACAGCGGAAAGCAAATATATGTAAAGCACCTCCCTCTATGGTTCACAGAATGACAAATCCAGTGCACACACAAGAGAAATTACAGCCCAGCGGCAGAAAAGATCGGGCGGGGGGTCATCGCGCCTTCCACAACTCAGTCGCTTCGCTTTGGCTCTGAAGAGAGAGAGAGCGCGAGGAGAGATAGAACGGAGGGGAGAGGTGGGAGAGTTGAGAGGGCGCAGAGAGAGAAGTAGAGAGCACTGCGATATCTTAAATTAAAGCTATGTCTCGCAACATCAGCACCACTTAAAAGGTCGAGCAAGCCAGTGGGAGATATTTGAACCGCTAGCTGTTAGCTGCCGTGACTGGTCGGCTGGTGGTAGAGAGAACTAACAAGACGACAGACAGCTCCTCGCCGAGGCTCTCCTCACTGCTCGCGAGTTAATCACCCGCAGAATGGATTACCAGGCACCGCATTCATAGATCGAACAGGCCGATACATAGATCTGGCGCGCCCGAGTTCAGAGATAGGTCTAGGGCTTCATGCTCGTCCTAGTCCTACCTCCCCACCCTCCCTTCACTCCCTCCTCCATTGCCCACCTTTCTCTGCAGAGAGGGGGAGAGAGATACACGATTAGGGGGAGGGGGGGGAGAGAGAAGCTAGCTTGGTTAATAGGGAACTGGTGGACAACGGAAAACGATTTCGGACAGGGAATTCTGGTAAGGGCAGGGAATAGATCTATAGAAAGAACCACAAGAAATGGCTTCATGCTCTCTCTTCTCCCTTGATTATTTGACCGCCCCCCCCCCCCCCCCCACTTTTCTCCTCACTTATGGTCCTTATCTCCCTGTTCTCCAACATTACCAGTGAGACACTTTCCTCCTCCATTCAACCACCACTTTCCTCTACAGTCTCTTATCAACCTCTGACTCCAGCTTGTGAAACAAAAAATAGTAATGGACACATAAATAAAAAATTCCAAACATCGAATGACCGAATGTAATAATAATAATTATAAAAATAATAATAATAATAATAATAATAATAATAATAATAATAATAATAATAATAATAATAATAATAATAATAATAATAATAATAATAAAAAGTATAATAAATAAATAAATATGTGGATGATAATAACAAACAACAACAACAACAACAACAACAGCAACAACAACAACAATAATAATAATGATGATAATAATAATAATAATAATAATAATAATAATAATAATAATAATAATAATAATAATAATAATAATAATAATAATAATAATAAACTAAAGTCACCATATTCTGTGATTGTCAAAAAAGAAGCAACAACTGATTACCCGATTCTCTCCAGCCAGCTTACAAGCTAAGCAGATCTTTTGGTCTTTATACGCACTCTATCAGATTCTTCTGGAAACTTCCCATTAAACTAATCAGGGGAGAGAACCGCCGGCAGAGATAGAGGCAGCAAGCCCCTTCCAGTCTGTGTGACCATCGACAGATACTTAGCGCTAGTACTGTGTGTGTTTACCTTTGTGTCTGCCAGTCTGCTGTGTCCAGAGGGGAGAGGGTGGCCAACTCTTCGATTTAACCACAGATCTGTAGTGGTCATGTCCAGTGTGGTCAGTGTGGGCAATGTGGCTCACAGGATCTGTCGCAGATTTCCGACCGTCCTGTGCCCGCCCTCTCATTTTGTCTTGCTTACCTTCTCTCTCTGCACCCCTCTCTTTCTCTCTCTCTCTCTCTCTCTCTCTCTCTCTCTCTCTCTCTCTCTCTCTCTCTCTCTCTCTCTCTCTCTCTCTCTCTCTCTCTCTCTCTTCGCTCTCTTACTCTCCCATTCTCTCTGTCTCTCTCTATATCTATCTATCTAACTATCTGTCTCCTTCTGTCTTTGTCTCAAATGCTCCAAAACCTTTAACAATAATAATAATAATAATAATAATAATAATAATAATAATAATAATAATAATAATAATAATAATAATAATAATAATAATAATAATAATAATAATAATAAGAAGAAGAAGAAGAAGAAGAAGAAGAAGAAGAAGAAGAAGAAGAAGAAGAAGAAGAAGAATTTTCTCCCTGGCCACCAAACTTGTACCGAGTAATTGTTTTGCTCAAGACTGTCCTAGGTCAAGAGGAATAACCCGAGCTATAGGTTTTACTTTTGACAACGATTAAAGCAATAACGGTAACACAGTTTGTTTGATGTTTTAAGAATACCCCATTTTCTAGTCAGAAACAGACGGCACAAAATAAAATCAACATAACAACATCATTACAATATTTATTGACATCTTATGCTTCAGACATTCCTAGCGCATCACATAGTTATCGATAGTCTATTAACGCTAGGCATGAAACATTCAACACTTCTATAACTATCGTCTCTCTCTCTCTCTCTCTCTCTCTCTCTCTCTCTCTCTCTCTCTCTCTCTCTCTCTCTCTCTCTCTCTCTCTCTCTCTCTCTCTCTCTCTCTCTCTCTCTCTCTTTCTTTCTGTCTATCCCACCAATTTATCTATCTCCAAAGCACACTTGAACATTTTTTTGAATGTTGCCAACATTTCTTTTCAATTTTTATTTTATACTTTACAATCACGAACTGTCTAAAACCGGAATAATTAGCTTTGTTTTTCAAGGTAGGTGTATGGTAAAGAGATTTAAGACGCTGAGTACCCACTAAAAAACCGTTGCGCCTTTGACACCAGTTAAATTCTCGCTCTCTGCACTATCATGCTATCATGCTATCATGCTATCATGCTATCATGCTATCATTGGAGGAGGATCCCCATTTCTCCCACAGGTGCTGTTTTTTTTAGCAGTCCGAACAGTACTCGAAAAGTTTTGAGTCTTACATCCAAGGAGGGAAAGTATTGAGCAAAGGATTTCAGAGGCAGGTGTAGCGATGTGGTTTGAGATGGTGGTGAGAATGGGGTGTGAGGAAGGAAACGAAGAGAAACAAAGGTATGTGTGGTAGTATTCATAAAAACGATGTAGACCAGGTTCCCTAGAGGGAGACAATATTGAAGAAGAAGGATACCTAGGCTTATAACAACTTATGGCGGCTTTTGGGGAAACAAAACGATTTGTTCGATTGGAGAGTTGCTAAAACTATTGGAAAAGATATATATATATATATATATATATATATATATATATATATATATATATAGAGAGAGAGAGAGAGAGAGAGAGAGAGAGAGAGAGAGAGAGAAAGAGACAGACAGAGAGGCAGAGAGAGACAGAGAGACAGAGAGAATGAGAAAGAATGATTTATAGATAGGCATATAGATAGAAAGATAATTGGTTTAGTAGCGATAAAAAAAGGAGGTAGAGATTGAGAGAAAGGGACTATCTGTCTTGAGATGAACATTGGTCAGACACTATCTGTCTTGAGATGAAAATTGATCAACCCCATGTCTCGAAAAGATAACTTGATCAGACACACTATGCCACAGTTGTTTTATTCCTGAGAAAAAAAAAAAAAAAAAAAAAGGAAAGCGAAAATCGGAAGGAAATTTTTTTGTTTAATATCATTCATTGACCTTATTCACACCATGGAAAAAAGGATAAGAAAATGAAAACCGCAAATTCAATAAGACCTTCTTGTGTAATCACTAATCAGTAATCAGTAATGCAAGGATTGAAAACTGGACCAGAAAAGTTCATAACCCATCGGTGTAGACAATCATAACCCATCGGCGTAGACAATCATAACCCATCGGCGTAGACAATCATAACCCATCGGTGTAGACAATCATAACCCATAGGCGTAGACAATCATTACTCATCGGCGTAGACAATCATAACCCATCGGCGTAGACAATCATAACCCATAGGCGTAGACAATCATTACCCATCGGCGTAGACAATCATTACCCATCGGCGTAGACAATCATAACCCATCGGCGTAGACAATCATAACACATCGGCGTAGACAATCATACCCCATCGGCGTAGACAATCATTACCCATCGGCGTAGACAATCATTACCCATCGGCGTAGACAACTCTCAGTCCGGCAAACCAAGACAAAATATATAGCAAGTTGTGGCGGTTGTCTTGCGCTCATGCATGTGACATGTTGCAGATATTGCTGACCTTTTTGCTAAGTACAATACCACGACATTCAGTTTAAACAGCGAAGCCTTTAGAGGTCATACCTTATTTTAAGACAACACGGTCTCAAGAATATACAAAAAACCTCACACGTTATTTTGTCTACAAAAAGATTAATTTCAACCCGCGGCCGCCACCCAATTCTTCCAATTTGCCACCGAATGTAACATTTTGTGCGCTGGTTCAGGCCAGGCCAGGAGACCGTCTTCTGCAACTCCAGTCTTCCATTCTGCTGACTCTGGGAGAGGAACGCCTCATTAAGTCAGAAAATTATTTGTAAAGGCTCTAAAAACGCATGTCTGCAAGGTTTTGATGAGGTGAAACACGCCGCTCTATCTGATAATCTAATTAAGGACCGTGACGCACTGTGGGTGGCGACTGACAGGCCGGAAACACGGACTCAATGAACGTTTTGTGGCAGCTCTTTGCACTTTTTATTTCTTTCATTCCTTTATTCAAAGTTGGGCGTACATCTTCATAATTAACTCTCTGCTTTTTCTGTCCGTCTTTCCCACTTCAACGCTATCTCACTCTCTGTTCTTCTCTCTTTCTTTATCACTTTCTCTCTGTCTGTCTGTCTGTCTGTCTGTCTGTCTGTATGTATGTCTGCCTCTCTCTCTTTCTATCTCTCACCCTCTCCCCTCTATGTATATCTTTCTTTCTGTATAATATTCTTATAACATCATCTGTTTGCATCATCAACATCAACATCTTCTTCTTCTTCTTCTTCTTCTTCTTCTTCTTCTTCTTCTTCTTCTTCTTCTTCTTCTTCTTCTTCTTCTTCTTCTTCTTCTTCTTCTTCTTCTTCTTCTTCTTCTTCTTCCTCTTCGTACTATTTTATTTTTGTCTGCTTTTCTCTTCCCCCAATTCTTTTGTCCTCTGCCCCTTTCCTTTCACCTGGTGAAATACACCAATTGAACTTCATTGTTCACCGCATGTTGGAGCCAAACGCACGCTTCGCTTTACAATTAAAAAAAAAAAAACTAAAGCAAAAAACTCCCCCTTTACCGTCTGCAGGAAAGCGTTATCATTGCTTTTCTTTCTGTTTTGTTTGCCCAAGTTCTCCAAGAACGTCGGTGGACGAGCAAAAACCCTCCCCTTACCTCACTTGACTCAAACAAAACCATCGGTTTCCCGGAGAAGTATAATTCCGTAACATGGCCGTCAAACTACCGCGCGCGGCCATCTCCGAAATAGAAACCCAACTGCTAAACTGCATCAAATATTGTTACCAAAACCGCGAGTGGGTCGCCAAGAGTCGCTTGATAATATGTTGTCAACAGAGGTCTTGTTCCTTTCACCTCGCGAATCAAATGTTGGACAGAAAAGGTTCTGGTCTTGAGACGTCAAGCATGACAGGGCGCATTTAGAGAGAAACAGCCTGCAGCCCTCTTGTAAGGCTGCTCGGCGAATAATGAGAAAATCAAACAGCAAACAAGGATTAAAAGCCCTTAAACACTTAACGATCTTTATTTATTGAGGGACTCTCGTGAAATCACAGCACCAAACATAATTATAGCTCGAAAGAAGTTTTGATAAATTTTTATAATATTTAATCTTTAGTTTCGATTATTTCGATACTATGTAAAAGGGATTCTCGTTAATGTGAGTTTTGAATCAACCGGTGAGGCTTTCACTAGAAGGGAAGGGAAACTTTTATTCAAGAGTCTAATTGCCAGGCGAACACAAAGACCTATCCATGGTGAAGTGGATGGCTACATCGTACATCATCCCGTCATGGTTGGCTCAGAGACGAGGCTGGTGGTTCAGAGGTAGCGCTCATTCTCATGCCGGAATTTTACCTAGTGAAGCTGGCCATCATAGACTGGATCTGATGAATTTTATCGTTTTCAAAATCTTCATCGTCATGGGACTGAAAATTATCTTCATCATCATCATCGTTACAACCGCTACAATCTCTATTTACAAATCCATTATAACCGCACTGATCATGACCATCATCTTCGCTATCAATATTACAACCACTACCACCACCATCATCAACATCATCTTCACTATCAACATTACCACCTCCACCATCATCAACATTCTTCATTATCATCATTACAACCACTATCCCCACCACCACCATCAAAATCATCTTCATTATCAACATTACAACCATCATCACCATCAATATCATCTTCAATATCAGCATTACAAACACCACCACCACCAACATCATCAACTTCATCTTCATTATCAACATTTCAACCACAACCATCACCACCATCATCAACATCATCTTCACTATCAACATTACCACCTCCACCAGCACCAACATCATCTTCACTATCAACATTACCACTTCCACCATCATCAACATCATCTTCATTATCAACATAACCACCACCGGCACCACCATCATTATCATCTTCATTATCAACATAACCACCACCAACACCACCCTCTTTATCATCATCATCATCATCATCATAATCTTCATTATCAACATAACCACCACCACCACCAACAACACCACCATCATTATCATCATCATCTTCATTATCAACATAACCACCACCACAATCATCATCATCTTCACTATGGACATAACCATCACCATCATCATGTTCATTATCATGATAATTTTCGACCACCGTCATCACGTCATGTAAAATAATTTATTGTAACTAGAGTTATCCACCCTGCCTCATCATCACTATATTTTCCTAACGAAAATCAACAACATCTCTCTAGAAATCATGATTTTTGCTGGCCTCTAAACTATGAAAACACCTGCCATGTCTTTTTGCCTCTTAAGTAAAGTAACCTCCGTCCCGCCGCTTTTTTTTGTTTTTGTTTTTTTTTTTCAAAAGAAGAGTGAAGGATTCAGAGCCGTGGAAGCGAACATCCGTCATCTTGTACACTATTGGTTAACAGATAGCTATACACTTCATGACGTCATCAGACAAGGACGCATTGGATATTCAGGCCGAAATAACACAATAACGTTATAGACAGCTTTTGCTCCCTTTCCAGCAATATTTTAGCTCACTTCCATCATACGAGACAATAAACTGGTTTTTATGCTCGCGTGAGCTGCGGCAGTGAAAACCGCCGGCAAGAGAGGAGAAAGAGAAACATGCAGAGAGGGCCTGGTGTCCAAGTCTCCGGGGATTCCCCATGGTTCTGGAGCGGCCAGGGCGCGAACCAGAAACTCTTGTCTCATTTGATCAATACAGATATTCGGTTTGTGGTTCAGGAGCCGTGAGACCCTGGCTTCCGGTGCCGGCGTCAGTGGTCGCCTGGTTTTCATTTCCACTTACAATTTTGTTTCTTGTTTTTGTTGTTGTTGCTGGTGATGGTTTTTGTTGATGGTGAACTTCCTGGTGTTGTTGATGATGTTAAGTTCAATAAGCCTTCCGTGATTTTAGACAGTGATTATCACTTACGTCCGTTGAAGAGCTCAGAGAGAGAGAGAGAGAGAGAGAGAGAGAGAGAGAGAGAGAGAGAGAGAGAGAGAGAGAGAGAGAGAGAGAGAGAGAGAGAGAAAGAGACAGACAGACACAGTCAGAGAGAGAGAGAGAGAGAGAAACAGACAGACAGGCAGAGACAGAGAGAGGAGAAGAGAAAAAGCGAGAGAATGAAATGGAACTTTGCAGGCAAGCGATGACGAACAAGGGATTGTGTCTTCTTTTTGATTGGCCATTTATCAAATACAAAACAATGGAACTTTTTAAAATATCTAGAATCATCCTGTTGAACATCAATAATTTGACATTCATCCTCATTCCAATACAACAAATATAGAAACTTATATTCTTTAAATCTTGTTATAACATGCTTTTACAAAGAAAGATGAAAGTAAAACAAAATATGAAGTCGGATAGAGGGAGAGGGCAAAAAAAGGAAAGGGAGGAAAAATAATTACCGATATTCATCAAAAGAGGAACAATTAAAGTAATGCAGTACAAAAGTGCACATAGCTAGGGCACTGATTACATTTTTAAGAATAGAAATAAAGAGCAGTATAATATAATGTCGAAACTTACAGAAAAAAAAATATAAATAGATCTTTAGAATAATACGTTTTTCGGTGTATGTTGAAAAGTATCAAGGACTGTGCATTCATGGAAGTTCTCAAACTAGTTGATAATGTACTGCTAAATCTCACAGGTTTTGAAGTAACTTCTGTCAACTGTAGGGAAAGATGTTGTAGAACGAGTGTTGTGTAAAGCACTCGAGCTAAACGATCCCTGAAGATGAGCTCACTCTTCAGACACAGGGTCTGGATGGAAAGATCACGGGCGACCTTTGAAAACTAAACGCGGAGTGGGGAATGTCTGGAAACTTTGATGATGTCAGCTCTGCGCTGAAGATTATCGCTAGCAATTAGTTCAACACAGCTCTTCTCTCTATAGTGATAGTAACAGTAGCTACTGAATCAGAGAGGAGAGAGAGAGAGAGAGAGAGAGAGAGAGAGAGAGAGAGAGAGAGAGAGAGAGAGAGAGAGAGAGAATCAGACAGACAGACAGACAGACAGAAGCAGAGTCAGACAAAAAGAGAGAGACAAAGAGATATGAAAAGAGACAGAAACAATCAGACAGAATGATAATAATCCTTCCTCTATATGTTATAAAACAGTTAAGTAGAAAACGAAAAAAAAAAAAAAAAAAAAAAAAAGTTCCGTTTTTCCTTGTTGCAATCAGTATTTAGCTTTCTGTAGGACCACACGTTAAGCATTTTTAATATTTTAAATTAATGCATTTTTATAAAAGCCCGGGTGCTTAAAGTGATGGAGTGCGTGCAGTTAATGTAAATTGTAGGCATTACCATAACCATCTCTCTGGACAGATGGCACTGAGTGTAGGTATGATCGACACAGAGAGAGGATTCAGACACACAACTTGCTACCAGCTGGCGGTGGGACTATTGCAGCTCGATTTGTTTCTCACACCTCAGTGTTTTATTGTTTTTCTTCCTCCCTATCTCTCTCTCTCTCTCTCTCTCTCTCTCTCTCTCTTTCTCTCTCTCTCACTCTTTCTCTTTCTTACTCTTTTTCATACTCTCTCTATCTCTCTGTGTGTTCCCTCTACTATCATTGATCTTCTTTTACTATCTCACATCTTTGCATATCTTTCAACTTGTCTACCTATCTGTTTATATATCTATCTATCTTTTACTCCTTTTTTGTCCTTTATTTCTTCTTGCACCTTTCCCTTTAATGCTGTCTTTCTCTCCTCCGGCCTCCCCTCCATATCCCCTCCATATCCCGCACAACAGCGGCCGGCTGTCTCCACACTAACTACCATCTTTATTTTATTAAGCAAACAGAGCGGAACAGATTTTCTCCACCAAACCTCCCCAAAACCCCTCCGTCAATTTACCGGTATAGGGCTCCAAACCTGAGGTTTTTAGCTCTGCTGCAGACAAAAGCGGCGGAAAAGCAGCAATGATGTTCCCCCCTCCCTGAGGCCAGATCAAGAAGGCAGGACAGGAGTGAGACAGGAGAAGTTAATAGGGCCAGTGAGGGGGGAGAGAGAGAGAGAGAGAGAGAGAGAGAGAGAGAGAGAGAGAGAGAGAGAGAGAGAGAGAGAGAGAGAGAGAGAGAGAGAGAGAGAGATGTGCAGCTGAAAAGTTTGAAGAGCACTCCATGTCCATGTCCCACCAATGACTGCACGGATTACCGTACTCGCCTTTTTATTCACAGTGTCTCGCTGCAGCTCCGCAAACAAATCGCTGCTTAAGTCTACAAAGACGCTGGGAGAGAAAGAAAGAACGAAACAGAGTAAGGAAAAAATAAGGAAAAGTTTGTTGAAGAGAAAAGGGGAGGGAGTTTTAGGTCGCCAGAAACTTTACACCGAAACACGAAATACGTTACACAGTACAGCGAGAAGATGGCAGACTTAGACACAGAGAAGGGCAAAAGGGAGAGAATCGAGAAAATTGGGGAAAAAAAAAAAAACCAAACATGACTGTCGCTGTGGGTGACGTGAAAACCAATTAACTGTCATTGGCTAGACAGGGTGTATGAAGCTCACTGATTGGTTCACTGGTTGACAGGTTTATCGGTTTTTTTATGAGATTGGCTGATTTAACAGCTTGTCAATATAGTTAGCTAAACTATGTTTAGGTTGACTCACTCATCCACTGGTTTAGTTAATTTCTTTGTGTTTGGGGAAGATCTTGAAGTTTTTGTGAAGATATCGCAAGACAAGCAGTAAAGCTGTTCGGTAGCCGACCAGAGCGTGTAAACTGACTGTTTCCCAGACCCAGAGGAGACAGATTGCCAGATCTGCTCTCTATACTCGAGCACTGTTTGGTTTCCTGTTACAGTCACACACAATTGGCACAATGAACTTTCGATGAACATCGATATACATAAGTTTAGATCTGAACTGATTTGAATTCCAAATGTCGTGTTTCTTGAGGACAGATCTGCCTAAACTGCGATAAAATGTATTGTTTTGTTCTCAAGAAACACGTTATTTGAAAGTCCAAAACAGATGATAACTTTTCCGTCGGGCCTAGCATTGTCGGAGAAACTTAACGTCTGGTTATGATTAGACAAGAACTGTAACTCTGGCATACACCAGGGAGAGATTCGAACTAAGACTGAAGAGCAACTGTTTCTTCCATGGTAGGGTCGTTAGCCAGTGCCACCCTTCACGTCAATCAAACCCTGAGAAATAAACAAACGGCAAAGGGTAGGAAATTAAAAAGAAAATTCGGCATTGTACAAACAACCTTATAAAATAATTACAATGAAGGCATACCTGAACACAAAATATTTACTTTACATAAAACCAGAACCTCTTTTGTCTGACAACATAAGCCAGGGCGGGAAAACGGGATATTCTTTTTTGTTGTTGTTGTTATTTTGTAAGAATTATTATGGGTTCATTGTGTCATTATTTGAAACGAGTCACAGAGAGGACATGTAAATCGAGGCTTATCTTCTCGAGATGTGTGGTGTGATCTAGCAAGACATAGCGAGACTCTTTGTTCACAATCTTCGCCTGGAATTCAAGTTGGGAAAGTTAATAAATGAAACAAAATTTTTTAGGTTAATATCAAAGGGTAAGAGCTTTTGATTCGCGAGATTTTCTCTCTATATTAGACCGCGACGACAGGGCAGCGACGTTAGCTCCGTGTAGCTAGCTGGGCCTTCATCGCCTTGCTGCTGCCGCTGCTGCTGCTGCTGCTCGAGTGATAAACACAAATAATAAAAAGCCTCTTGAGAAGCTATCTTCCAAAGTTAATACACGCTGAAGCATATTAGACAACTCCAACTGGTGCATTGAATGGTCGTCGTTCAGGGCCTCCGGGCCTAGATTAGGGCCTCTAGCGAGACGAGACACACGGCCAGGGCTGGGGAGGAGAAAGGAATTCAATTAAAATAAAAAAAAAATGTCTAAATAATTTAAAATAAGAAGCTTCAAATATAAACCCCAGGCGCCTCTCTCGACCGCGCCATTGACAAAGGTATGCATTGCATGACCCGGCATGACAAAGAGAAAACTTCAGAAAACAAAATCGGCGTGTGAAAAGCTGAAAGAAGTGAAGGCATTTTGTAACGCTTGTCACTTTAGTTTTTGAATCTGACGTAAAGGCCGAGAGAGAGAGAGAGAGAGAGAGAGAGAGAGAGAGAGAGAGAGAGAGAGAGAGAGAGAGAGAGAGAGAGAAAGTTGGAGAGATAAGAAACAAGTGAAAGGAAGAGTCAGGTGAGACAAAGAGAGCGAGAGAGAAAGAAAGAGAGGGAGGGAAACATAGATGATAAAGAGAATATAAAGGGTTAGAGACAAATAGAGAGAAAACAAGAGGGATAGAGATAGCAGTGGGTAAAGACTAAAGAGATATTAGTGAGAGAGAGAGAGAGAGAGAGAGAGAGAGAGACAGACAGACAGACAGACAGACAGACAGACAGACAGACAGACAGACAGATAGACAAAAAAGATTTGTGTGTGTGTGGGGGGGGGGGAGGCAGGGCAAAAGAGAGAGAAGCAAGGAGGGTCAAGAAAGAAATTGATAGAGAGAGGAGAAATATGGGTGCAAAAGAATATGAGAATTTCATGTATAAGAAAGGTCGGAGAGACAAAAAATAGAGAAGAAAAAGTGGGAGAGGAAAGGAGATGGAAAGAGGGAGGGAGGAGAGAAAGTAAGAGAAACAGAGAGAGAGAGAGAGAGAGAGAGAGAGAGAGAGAGAGAGAGAAAGAGAGAGTAAGACAAGGAGAGAGAGGGAGGGAGAGAGTTATTGAATATTCATTTTTATTTTTTAGACTCTGTAACAGGAAAAGAAAGAAATAGCGCCCTTCAGGTAAAAATGTTGCTGGTACAGCGGTGAGCATGTCGGACAGTTTGTCCCATCTTGTTGGATTGTGTGTGTGTGTGTGTTTAGGATTTGATGTGAAGATAGCGTGGTGTATAAAGTGTTTGCTCTTACTCTCTATACAATTAGAGACAGTCTCGTGTTTGTTTCACGTCTCTATTCTCTCTTACAATTGTTTCAGACACGAGAGAAACCGAGGAGGCGTTCATATGGTGATGATTTTCAGAAGACAAGTTTAAACGTTACTTTCGTAAGCATCAACGCAAAAGTCTTCATCATAATTTAAAGACATAATATGTAGCATTGTCGTAAAAACTAGCCTGCTCATAACTTGAGATAAAAGAATGTTCTAAGAAAATGTGACGAAGCTAAGAAGAGAGACAGGCAGCTTTGGGACTGTGAGGTTGGGGGAAAACAAATAAAACATTCGGCTCTTTGCGTAAGGACGGAAACTGTTTGTTTAAAAGAAACTGTCACTGATAAGATTATGTGTCGTCTTGTCTCGCTGTTTCTTCTGTTGTAACTAGTGTAATGTAAGACATTGTGATAATTATAAGACTAGATCTACATAAATCTTTGTGTTACGCTGCTGGGATCTTCCACATAGAGAGATAGACAGACGGTAAGAAAAAGATTGAGAAAGAGAGAGAGAGAGAGAGAGAGAGAGAGAGAGAGAGAGAGAGAGAGAGAGAGAGAGAGAGAGAGATTGAGAAAGGGAGAGAGAGAGAGTTAGAGAGAGAGAGATTGAGAAAGGGAGAGAGAGAGAGTTAGAGAGAGAGAGATTGAGAAAGGGAGAGTGAGAGAGAGAGAGAGAGAGAGAGAGAGAGAGAGAGAGAGAGAGAGAGAGAGAAAAGAATTATAGATACAGAGCGACATAGGCAGGGTGAGAGAGAGAGAAAGAAAGATAATAATAGAGATAGAGAGGTATCGAGACAAAGAAAAAGAGAGAAGGAAAGCTAGAAAGAGTGAGAGCATTAGAGTGAAAGAGGCAGATATGAGAGATAGAGTGAGAGAGAAACAGAGAAAGAGAGATATAGAGACAGAGACAGGGCAAGAAAGAGAGACAGATTGAGTGGAAGCGACAGAAAAAGGTAAAAAGCTAGGGTGAGAGAGAAAGAGAGAGAGACAGAAAGAGAGTTAGAGAGAAAAAGACAGAAATCCAGAAATAAGCAGAGAGAAAGAGAGAAAGCCTGCAAACCTGAGACCGGACGTTTTAGAATCTCCCGCAGCATCTATCACACTGTGGTTCTCTTGTTGAGAAATCTCAACTGTCGTGACTCTACTGGAACCCTCACCCTGCCACCCTGCTGTTACATGACGAGCTCTATCAACTGCGTTGGCTTCCTTCGAAAGTTATAGCTGATATAAAATTTTGACCCTAGGAAAATGGGCGCGGAAGAAAATCAAAACTGTTGGACTCAATAATGGTATAAAAACCATGCTGTTAAGGGTAGTATATCAGTTTGGCCTCCGTCAGGCGGAGTACTTCATGCTCCACCCAAAGGAAAGAAAGATCCCAGTGAGATCTGGGTCTGAGAAATGGCGAGAACCTAAGGAAACCCCAGAACTGCAATTCTCTATTGAGAGGAGAAAAGCTGACTACACTCTCCGCTCGTTTCACGGAAGGAAAGCTTTCTGTATTGAACCAAACCCCACCTTTTTGTTCTCTTTTTAATTGTTTTTATCTTTCATGAAGTGCATTATGTCACGACGTTATTTCAGTTATCGTTCATGAAGTGCATTATGTCACGGCGTTATTTCAGTTATCGTTCATGAAGTGCATTATGTCACGGCGTTATTTCAGTTATCGTTCATGAAGTGCATTATGTCACGGCGTTATTTCAGTTATCTTTCATGAAGTGCATTATGTCACGACGTTATTTCAGTTATCTTTCATGAAGTGCACTATGTCACGGCGTTATTTCAGTTATCGTTCATGAAGTGCATTATGTCACGGTGTTATTTCAGTTATCTTTCATGAAGTGCATTATGTCACGGCGTTATTTCAGTTATCTTTCATGAAGTGCATTATGTCACGACGTTATTTCAGTTATCTTTCATGAAGTGCATTATGTCACGACGTTATTTCAGTTATCTTTCATGAAGTGCATTATGTCACGACGTTATTTCAGTTATCGTTCATGAAGTGCATTATGTCACGGTGTTATTTCAGTTCAGAGAATTTCAATTAATGCCGAGAGGAGGACTATGCCTTGTTACCCCATCTGGGAACCAATTCGTCTACGAGCTTTTCAAGATAAACTGTCCAGGTGTGGAGACCTATAGCACTAGCTTTGTTCCCAGGACAGTTAGCTCGCCAGGTGAGACTAGCTGGGTGCTCACCATCAAACAGGCTCAAGTGCTCAGGGCTGGAACTTAACTCGATCACCTTGAGACGAATCCAAGGCGATGTTCTAATGTTGAAGTGAGACGCCATCTTCTTCGTTTTAGTATTTCTAAATTGTCTCGACTCACCTGGCGGACACCTGAGTCTCACAAGGAGATCACTTGGAGAATTTCTGGCCCAGATATTGGCTGGGTTGTTTAACGGGTTGGGGGGGAAGGCGCTAGAAACCGGAGAGAGGCAGTGAGAGAGAGAGACAGAGAGAGAGAGAGATCAAGACACACAGGACAGAGAAAGAGAGAGATCCGTTGAGAGAAATGTGCCAAGACACAGAGAAGGATAAAGAGGAAGATAGAGAGAAAAAGAGAGCGATGAAGATAGAGAAAGAAGAACACAGACAAACAGAGGAACTGGGAGAGAGAGAAAGATAGACAGAGAGCGATAGAGATAAAGACAGACAGAAACACACACAGGACAGGGAGAGGCAGAAAAAGAGCGATAGGAGGAGCACACTCACAAAGTGACAGTGACAGAGAAAAAGATTTAATAAAAACCCAGATAATCAAAAAAATAGAGGAAGAGAAAAAAAAAAACAAGAACAAACTTATGAAAAACACTAGAGACAAACAGAAAGAAATATAAAGAGAGGGAGAGAGATCTAC
>JAWDGP010001129.1:67500-82500 GCA_033675545.1 Elysia crispata | reverse complement strand
GCTCTTATCTTGAGACCATAATAATTTGTTGTTATCTTTGTTTCTCCCTCAATATTCTGACTCCCTTTCTAACAATCTTCAGATTTTTCCTCTACCCCCCCTCCCCACAAACCAACCCGTTATAAGACTCCTTCGCCTCCCCCCCCCCCCTACCCTTTTTTTTCTGAAAGCTCTCCCCTTATCTCTTAACCGAAGCTCTAGTTGAGTGGTCCCTGGGCCGGATTATTATCTTCCTTTTTGATCACTGTTATCGTCATTTCACGAAATTCTGGTCTATATGTGGCTGCCACTTGACAGAGCTGTATGAGTGAGGGGCACATGCTGCTCTCTTTCTCGCGACATCGTGAGACACGCTGTGACCGTGTGACCCTCTTGTGACAGTCACCTGGTCTAGCTGAACATCCTTCACAACGCCTGGGATAGTCAGACAGTCATGTGACCGAACAGCTGCTGCTCGAGACGTCAGGACACTGCAAGACAAATGAATGACCTGGCAAAGTCGAGGCGAATCCTGGATGTGCTGGTAAAAAAAATCTTTTTTTCTTTAAATTATTTTTGCTTAACCGTCTCACTACTTTCCCCTTACTTTTGAAAAGGACAAAAAATTCGAGCTCATAGTAGTAGAAGCAGAGGAAGAACAATGGTGGGTACGACGAGAAAAGAGAGGTGTGTAGAATGGGCAGGAGAGAAATGGTGATATTGGTTGTGCTGTTAGGTACTGTGTTAAGTACAGTTTGCTGTGTTAATTAACTCCGTAAGAGCAGTTTGATCAAAGACTATCATAACTTAGTCTCTGGGTCGCGTCGGAACCGTTGATACCCGCAGACTATAGTATTCCGTACTGTGTTTCTGGCCTCGGAACGAGTGGTTTCCTTCAGAAAGAAAGTGGTCATGTACTTAAACCATACAGCTGAAAGTGGTTATGTACTGAAACAATACAGCTGAAAGTGGCCATGTACTATAACAATACAGCTGAAAGTGGTCATGTACTCTTACAATACAGCTGAAAGTGGTCATGTACTGTAACATTACAGCTGAAAGTGGTCATGTACTGTAACAATACAGCTGGAAGTGGTCATGTACTGTAACATTACAGCTGAAAGTGGTCATGTACTGTAACAATACAGCTGAAAGTGGTCATGTACTGTAACATAGCAGCTGAAAGTGGTTATGTACTATAACATCACAGCTGAAAGTGGCCATGTATTGGAACAATACAGGTGAAAGGGGTCATGTACTGTAATCATGCAGCTGAAAGTGGTCATACACTGTATGGAATACTGTAGCAATACAGCTAAAAGTGGTCATGTATTGTATGGAATGCTGTATTAATAAAGCTGAAAGTGGTCAATGTACTGTTTCGAATGATGTATCAATAATAAAGCTGAAGGTGCCATTGATGTTGCATCAATAGAGCTGACCCAGCGCATGGTGCTAGAAGTACTTTCAAAATCCTGTATCACATATCCTGACTGATTACACCACGTGATGTTGCAAACTTAAGAGTTACAGCTAGTCTTCAACTCGTATCACAGAAGCTACCGTGTGACTCAGTAGGCAGAATGGGAACCGAGACTGGATATCTGCTGGCAGCCTTTAATAAGCTTTTCTCAATTGCACTTTTTTGTCCTAACCTTGTTTTTTCGTTTTAAATCCTCAATTATTGGTTTTAAAGGCCGAGATTTATTTCCGAACCAGTATGCTTCTTAAAAACGTTCTGCAAAAGAATGGTCACACCGAGCAATGTCAGCCACACCATATTTCGCCGACGTGGCTGACGTTTGATTGAAGGTGTTGAGGATTAAGTTTGATGTCACAATTCAAAGATTGTCTAGACCCAACCTTTTTAGACAAATCAAACCAGGCTAGTTACAGAGTTCATTGAGGGCAAGGGATTTTACCCAGATCTCTTACAGATCCGAAGTATAGTTGACTCCGCCTGTATCGAGCTCGGATAAGTTGATATTCTCTTAAGCTGACTGTTTATATTTAATCTTATTTTGTCTTATTATGCATTTTTCAATGATATATTCACAATGATTTCTCTTTAAATATTTGATCTTGAGATTAAAAGAGGCAAGACTCAAGATGATTACCTGCATATTTTTTCTCCGCCATGAACAAATTATTGAGCCAATCACAGTTCAATGGAGACAGAGCGTCTGCAAGATTGGTGTGAAATTTGTGGCAAGAAAGGAAATCATAAAATGTGTATTAGTTCTCCCTGGGTTGAATGTTGAACGGAAAGCATGATTTTGTAATAATACTGACGAAGCTTACAAAGTGAAACGTTTAAATGTTGAATTTATAATAGTTTTGCTGTTTCTTTTTTGTCCCGAAATTATGAATTTGTATGCCTATTTCCTTTTAGACTTTGTATGACACTGTTCATAGACACACACGCGTCCTTTTGGATCCTTTATAATTACCAAGTTTTCCTCCAAGTGTTATGTTTTTGCTTTCTATTTGGATTTAGTTCAATGGAAAATAACCCTCAATTTGTCCTCACTACACTTCATGAGCGCCTCTCTCTGTCCACCCGCCTCTATGTTGGTGTGCTTGCTATACACCTGGAGAGAGCAAAGGCTAACATACCAGTACCTCTATGTATGGAAAACCAAATGAAATTTATTGCGATGCTCAAAATAGATTACACTCACATCGCAAAAAATCTGCATAACATGATTGTGGTTTGGTTGTTTATTCATTTTTTTCTTTCTTTTTTTTTTTTTTTTTTTTTTTTTTTGGGGGGGGGGGGGGTTAAAAGACAAACTAGGAACAATCTACGAATCGTTGAAAGTATTCATTTTTTATTGTTATTTAAAGAGGGAAAAATAACCCGTTTAGGGGAATCATAGCCTCGACAATGATATATAAATAGAGGGCTTCAGTTCAACAGATTAAGGTTTCCAGTCTCCTAAACAACGCCGTTTGGACATCATTGGTCTCCCTTGTTGATGTAACCATGCGAGTCATGACCCCTCAATGAAGCTCCTAAGTGCTGAAGTAATACCAAGGAAGCCCTGCTCCATCAAGTTCAACAGACAGAATTCGCAATCCTTCAATAACCCAAACAGATCGCAGCTTCTCTTCAATTTCCCCTGGGCGCAGTAAGGCGAACTCTCTTGCCACAGAAAACCATAATTTTCATTATTTCCTTAGGACTGTCAACAATGGCTGACAAGTCGCGCATGCTCCGTGGAGGCGGCAGAAACTCTGAGAAAGGAATAAAATCTGATTGACGTAGTGCTTGCTGGTGCTGCCGTGAGTGAGAGAGGTGGGAAGGGAGAGGAGGGGTGGGGAGGGGGGAAAAATGGTTCATTAATGGCCAATAAGCCGAGAAGGAAGTCGGAGAAAGAGTCCATCGTAATTGGACTGCTGCAATGTTTGAGAAGCGACAGAGATCTAGAGCTAATCTAGGTATTTATATAGACAGATAGATGGATAGCGAGAGAGGGAGGGAGAGATAAAGACGAAAGACACAATCGGAGAAACAGAGCGAGAGAATGTGAAGGAAAGAAAGAGAGAGGAAAAGTTTAGAGGTGAAGAGGCAAGAGAAAGAGACGAAAGAACAAGAGTGGAAAAGGAATGATAGAGAGAGAGAAAGTGAGGACAAAAAAAAACAAAAAAAAACAACAACGTGTGTGGCGCAGAAAGGAAGATGCAAAGAGAGATAGATGTGAGGGGAAATGAGATAGAGGTAAAGAAAGAGACGATAAGAGAAAGAGAGAGAGAGAGAGAGAGAGAGAGAGAGAGAGAGAGAGAGAGAGAGAGAGAACGAGAGTATAGATAGATAGATTGAGAGAGATAAAGAGAATAGAAAGATATAGACAGTGAGACGGAACAAGAGATGGAGGGAGTAGCTAGCAGTGCCAGACAGAGAGAAAACAGAGGGCGAAAATCAATATCCTCTTGAGCTGATCCGACCGATAGCTGGCCATTTCAGGAAACGGGGGAGGGGAGGGCATGAAATGATAGAGAGGAGGAAATTAGGGGAAATCTCGTATGGCTTAGTGCATTGAAAGAAATAGAGAGAGAGAGAGAGAGAGAGAGAGAGAGAGAGAGAGAGAGAGAGAGAGAGAGAGAGAGAGAGAGGTGGGGGAGGTGATAGACAGGTCAAACAAGTTATTTAGCCGAAGTTTCATGGTCTGCTACTACACGTCTAATGTAATTGAGGCAACGGATAGAGAGACAATAAGAGCTATTGTTTCTATCTATAAATTGACAATGTTTCACACACACAACAATCGCTATATCTATGGACAAAGTTTCACACCCACAACAATTGCTCAATGTATGGACAATGTTTCACACACACAACAATCGCTCTATCTATGGACAAAGTTTCACACACACAACAATCGCTCTATGTATGGACAATGTTTTACACTCACAACAATTGCTCTATGCATGGACAATGTTTCACACACACAATAATCGCTCTATCTATGGACAAAGTTTCACACACACAACAATCGCTCTATGTATGGACACTGTTTTACACTCACAACAATTGCTCTATGCATGGACAATGTTTCACACACACAACAATCGCTCTTTGTATGGACAAAGTTTCACACACACAACAATCGCTTTATCTATGGATAAAGTTTCACACACACAACAATCGCTCTATGTATGGACAATGTTTCACACACACTACAATCGCTCTTTGTATGGACAATGTTTCACACACACAACAATCTCTCTATGTATGGAAAATGTTTCACACACACAACAATCTCTCTATGTATGGGCAATGTTTCACACACACAACAATCGCTCTATCTATGGACAAAGTTTCACACACACAACAATCGCTCTATGTATGGACAATGTTTCATACACACTACAATCGCTCTTTGTATGGACAATGTTTCACACACACAACAATCGCTCTATGTATGGAAAATGTTTCACACACACAACAATCGCTCTATGTATGGACAATGTTTAACACACACAACAATCACTTTGTCTATGGATAATATTTAACACACACAACAATCGCTCTATGCATGGACAATGTTTCACACACACAACAATCGCTGTATGCATGGACAATGATTGACACACTCAACAATCACTCTGTCTATGGATAATGTTTCACACACACAACAATCGCTCTATGTATGGTCAATGTTTCACACACACTACAATCGCTCTATGTATGGACAATGTTTCACACACACAACAATCGCTCTATGTATGGACAATGTTTAACACACACAACAATCTCTCTATGTATGGGCAATGTTTCACACACACAACAATCGCTTTGTCTATGGATAATGTTTAACACACACAACAATCGCTCTATGCATGGACAATGTTTCACACACACAACAATCGCTCTATGCATGGACAATGATTCACACACACAACAATCACTCTGTCTATGAATAATGTTTCACACACACAGCAATCGCTCTATGTATGGACAATGTTTCACACACACAACAATCGCTCTATGTATGGACAATGTTTCACACACAACAATGCTCTATGTATGGACAATGTTTCACACACACAACAATCTCTCTATGTATGGACAATGTTTCACACACACAAAAATCGCTCTATGTATAGACAATGTTTCACACACACAACAATCGCTCTATGTATGGACAATGTTTCACACACACAACAATCGCTCTATGTATGGACAATGTTTCACACACACAACAATCGCTCTATGTATGGACAATGTTTAATACAAACAACAATCGTCCGAACTGGTTTAAAAAAGTTTAAGTCAAGAACTCAATAGAGATTATTAGGTTAGCTAGGAAGGAGAGGGAGAAACACATTAACGTATTATTTCAACGAAATGTTTGTTCCAATCCTCTGGTGTTAGAAATGTTCGTTTTTTTGTTTTTTTTTAAAGATTGTAACGGTAAAGACAAAAGGATAAAGGCGTGAGAGGTAGAGAGAGAGAGAGACAGAGAGAGAGAGAGAGTGTGAGAGAGAGAGTGAGAGAGATTGAGAGAGATATAGAGAAGGAGAGGGGTAGGCAGAGAGCATGAGAGATTTATTGAACTGATATTAATGTCCTTAGGTTGGAGGTCTGTTCATTTTTCCTTAATGCGATTATATCTAATATAATTATAAAATATGTTTTTATAATTAGAATGTGTATGTCTCTTACCTGATGAGTTTCGCAGTCTGTAGGATCAAATGGTTCAGACAAGACTCCATCATCCATTCAGCGATACCAGATTATAAACTGTACACCCCCCCCCCCACACACACACACTCACGGGTGTGGGTGGAGAGACAATCGTTGTGTTAAGCATAACCAAAACCATTCAACTCATTCAGCGACCTCCCTCAGTTGATTTGCCTTTGTTTAGAAATTCATTAATGACTATTTTTAGAATTTTGTTCAAACTGATTTCCTTTCTGTCTTGCGCCACTGTTCCAGAGTTTTGCCAAAGACAATATCCTTAACATAAATGTTTACCTCGTTTGTTTTGATTTGTAAAAAATCTTAATTATTTATAGCTAAAACTAGTAAATAAGTGCCACAGCTTCATCAAGTTTAAATCCTGTCGGAAGCCACATAAATGACCTTTTAGAAATCTGTGATGTGATCTTAAAAATCAATAGAAATATTTTGTTCTCTCTTTTTTGCACGGAGGTTAAACTTAATTTTTTTAAGTTTTGAAATAATTTAGCGATTCGAAAATCAATTTGTTGTGAATAAAACGTTCTATAACTATTATTATTATTATTATTATTATTATTATTATTATTATTATTATTATTATTATTATTATTATTATTATTATTATTATTATTATTATTATTATTATTATTATTATTATTATTATTATTATTATTATTATTATTATTATTATTATTATTATTATTATTATTATTATTATAATTAATATTATTACTATTATTATCATCATAATTATTTTTCACCAGTGGTGTAAGTTGATATCCTTTGGGACAGGAAATAAATGGTAAGACTTCAGATTGTGGCTGCTTCCAAGACCTGAGCATCGAAGCGATAGAGAGAAGTTCAAAGGTTAACCTTGTTTTGTTGGCCTGATGCAAACTTGCGGTTTTCTTAGGCTTTTAAGTAATGTATGATCGAAGCTGATGCATATATATATATATATATATATATATATATATATATATATATATATATATAATTATATTAGTGCGGCATAAAAAGTACGTAACAGCGTTATTCCAACCCCAGAGCTACCACCTGTTTACAATGTCCTTATAACGCCTAGACTGTAACACAAGCTTACAAAGCTCCAACGAAGCCGAAGAGTAGCGAAGACAGGGTAAGACCACATCCCAACACCACACAGACCAGATCATTCTGTGGAGACGGGATCTGAGTGTTGTGAGTCAAACACACTACGAACTGAGCTATCAGATAGCCCCGGAAGAACATGACCATTAAAACCTATATATATATATATATATTTACTTATTTATTTTGATGATTAGTTTATGCATGAAATTCACATATAAAAGTCAGATTGAAATTTCGTCAGTTAAGACACTGAGTCTCTCGCGCACCTTCCATTAAGGGCTTCTACTTCTATCCTTGATTCTTGTGTATTTAAAAGTGTACAACTCTCTTTATGAAGAGTGTTGGTATCCCATTTAAGTTTTGCATTTGGTTCAGTGGGCATGTATGTACCATAAATATGGCGACAGACAGGAACCTCTGGCGTAACAGTCGTTCCAAGTAGATTGAGACGTGCTGTCTAATTCTCCGACCACCAGTCGATGCTTCTCAGTTCTCTGGTAAAGATCTTTGTTTGTTATTGCGAGCTGGAGCTACACAACTCAGTCGTGATTCCGGGGACCTCGTCATGTGACCCCCGTCGATCAGATGGTCAGAGGATCGGGATATCACAGATCGTGATGACTTTCTTAGTAGATCAAGAGGTGCCCATGCAATGAAATAGGAATAATCTCCGCTTATCTGCTAGACTGGATTGTTTTTGAACGAGCCCTACCCACCATAAAAGGTTATAAGCGAGTTTCGATGATCACGGAGTCCACGGAAAGCTAGGGGAGCGAGGGGAAGCAATGAGAATGGAGACACCAGGGGATGTGACTCGCTAGGCGTGTATTTACCTCCCCCTGATCTCCAGGCCATCTACGCCAGGGACTTACTCAGCCTGGAACACTGATGTCCCGAGATGACCGCAGACTAACCCCCCCCCCACCCCCCCCTCCCTCCAAATCCCCTCTCACCCTAGCGCTAGAGATGGACTATCATCTTCATTCCTTTTTTTATTGAAGCCACGACCAGAGCGAGGTGGGGGCTGCTTCCTCTCAGACCTTTGAGTGGCCCCCAGCTCCTCCTGACAAGAAAATTGCTTTGCCGTATTCGGTTGTCTCGAGGTCTTGACAAGACGGTGTCACGACTTGACCATCAATTGTTGCGCTTTTCCCAGAGTTCTCTGCCCTTGTGGTCTGCGAGCTTGCGAGATCAGTGTTCTAATTGATCGCTTGATCGATCGTTCGATTGATTGATTGATTTATTGATTGATTTATTGATTGATTGATTGATTGATTGATTGATTGATTGATTGATTGATTGATTGATTGATTGATTGATTGATTGATTGATTGATTGATTGATTGATTGATTGATTGATTGATTGATTGATTGATTGATTGATTGATTGATTGATTGATTGATTGATTGATTGATTGAGCGATCGAGTGATTGTAATCTCCATCAAGCCCATTCCCTGAAAGCATCTCCATCCGGTCTCCGTGAGGCCGATCAGAATCTTTGACGGAAAAAGATCCAAACTTATTTATAGCATAAAGGATTCGTTTTTATTTCTGTCTTTAAACAAAAATTCGACTGAGGTACCAAGCGAAAAATTAGAAGCTGTTTCGCTGTTTCCACACCACCCATCTATCTTATCGTATATCTTATATTCAAGGTCTATAGTGGAAACTCATTTCGTTATTAAAAATGAGTTACACAAGTCAATTTTTTATTGCCTTTTTGTCAATTTTAAAGCTAGTATGGCATATAAGAAATCAACACACTCAAAAAAATGTAAGGTTTTATTTTTTCTGCAGAGCACAAGTCATCGAAACATACTCGCCCCTTTTGTATAGCCCCTCCCACCCCCCCTCCTTCTAAACACATACACAGACACAATTATATCCTTTCAACTCTTCCACTTGAGCCTTTGAAAACAATTTTTATATAGACAGTTACATATTCAGCAAATCGAAAGATTCTGCTTTTTTTCTATGAAATTCTTCCAACACCGCTCACGAGAGCAGACAACCATCCGAGAGTTTGGCCCAATCAATGACATCTACCATCTTACCCTCCCCTAGGACCCCCCCCTCCCAAAAAGAGCGACATAACCAGAAGTAAACAGAAATGGCCCCGATCCACGGCAGCCGAGCAGAAGAGAAAAAAGAGGCCGAGTGTCGGGCCGAGCCAGCGGCCAATTTCGCCGATGTCTTCACTTCCATCTTGTCGGCGGGCGGATGTGTCAGGCTGGCTAACACGGTCAATTTGATGGAACCCTCCATCCACTCAACAGTTTTTAGCTCTTTTCAAAATCTTTTACCTCTCTCTCTCTCTCTCTCTCTCTCTCTCTCTCTCTCTCTCTCTCTCTCTCTCTCTCTCTCTCTCTCTCTCTCTCTCGGTGTTTGGGTTTTTCTCATTCCACTTAACAGATTTCAAGAAAGTTACTAGGTCAGACTACTCGAGACCAAATTAAATCCACTCCACCCCGGGGAGTTGGGGGAACCGGTTAAACTGTGGGACAATGCGAATAAGCCAGTTTATAGATCTCTCTCGAGGAAAGTTTGCTCACTCTGGGCAGGCCTAGCTGACTCTCGCGAACAGGCCCTCACACGGATCTAATCACATTGGACACAATTCAATCTTCAGTTCTCGATCACCAGAGGTAACAAACCTCAGACCAGGACAAAACCAAGAAACCGATGTGAGAAACTAGCAATCAGGTCTCCGATAGCGCTTCTGTCATGTACCCCCACATCTCGCTTGGAGTCTGTCGAGATAGCATTCGATCAGATTTTCAGAGATTAAAACACAAATCATAGTTGTAAGTGTACTATTGGTTCCTTGCGAGTTTGTTTGTTTTTTTAAACGAGGTCGATTTTTTTGTCCTCTTCTTCCCCCAAAGTACCTGTATGCGTGGAACTATTCTTTCTTCTCATTTAATTCAGTTTTAAGTTTGCTAATGTTAGAAGAAACATTTCTAGTCCGTCTGCACTATGCTTTTTGCCTGAACTCTCGGTTTTTTTTATAGTTTTTGTTATTGTCATCTTTTTTTTTTTTTAATTTTAAGCAATTCTCTTCTGGCATGAACTAATCTATGGGTTCGCTTCTTCTGCACTTTTATATAATATGATTGAAACACAACGGTTTTCTTCATAAGAAGCGCCTCTCTCTCTCTCTCTCTCTCTCTCTCTCTCTCTCTCTCTCTCTCTCTCTCTCTCTCTCCCCTCCCCGCGCCTTTTCCCTGTCCCCCTGTCACATAAGAGGATATTAACGTAACGCCTGTATTGAAGACCATCTCCAGGTGTTTTGTCTTGAACCCTCTACCAGAAATCCTAACGATCCTGTAGAAAACTATTTTTGCCTCCAGACCACCTAGACTATTTCGAAAGCTCTTTTAACTGATCATCTGAGCATAATTATTCCGTAGTGAAATCTTCCCAGATAATCTTATATCAAGATACCAACTTTTTCTCAAGCCCTGGATAGTGCTGAGTATATAGGACTGTCTCCACTACATGCTATCTCAGACAAGAATCGAGCAAGGACGGACCAATCTCACGCTGTGTCGTGTCACCAGGATAGCTCACTAGATACAATACAAGTTCTGACTGAGCTAGGGGTATGGAATTTGATATTTGACTCAAGTCCCGGACTTGTAGCGCCAGCAGCTCTTCCCTTGTATCTTCGAGCCCAGCTGAAAACAAGACGGTCAGTTGGACTAAGATGTGGCACCCAAACTTTACAACATTGGCAAAGAGGAAACAAACAATGAGGAAAAAATAAACAATTCCGAGACCCGAGAAGTAACGAGTAGATGAATTAAAACAAATCCGGAGAATCGAAATGGAATCACCTGAATTCTTCGAAATAATGTTGACGAACTTAAGCTTGTCTATTGTCTAACGGTGTTTCTAACTTGGTGTCCGTGGAGCAGAACTGTAAGAGTACAACCGTCTCTGCCTCCCCCCCCCCAGGTTCTGATCTGAGCCCTCCTCAGCTCTCCCACTGTCCCAGGAGGTTCCCGACTCGACAGCCGGATTGATTGAACACTCCAAACCGGGTAACCAAGTCCCTGAGAGGGGGGGAGGAGGCAAGCCGGGGTGTATTCATCTCTTACACCTCCTCTCTTCGAGGAAGAAATGCGCAGAATGAAAAGAAAAAGAAATGTTGTCCAACCTTTTTGGAAGAGCTGTGGTCGATGGGTAGATCAGAAAATTATACAAAATGATTATCTATTGGGGCTTAGCGCTTTATCTTCAAATCTCACATCGAACAAAACTGAACAGCTGTGGAGATTCAGCTGTACCAGGTTTGAAGGTTTTGAACATTTTGGATGGTGTGCTTGTTGACAAGCTGTATCACACAGTTCATTCATGGACATTCCGTAGTAGCATTTTGTTCTTTTGCTATTTAACTTTTTTTTTTATTTTTTTTTGCGGGCTGTATCTCAATTTCAAGACAATACAGGCATGTATGTCCTCGTTCTTGTCCTTGTTTTTCTTTTCGTTTTCTTTTCGTTTTAATTTCTTCCTGGCCAAAATCTAATTTCTTTCTCTTAATTCTCTCTCTCTGTCTCTGTCTCTCTCTAGGTTTAAAAAGAGACAGGCACACCACTTTATAACTACGGGACTAAAAAAAGAAACAACACAAGAATAGATTAAACATAAAAACGTTTCGCCTTTATTGTGGCTTCATCAGAGTGTTTTAGTCCCGTAGTTATAAAGTGGTGTGCCTGTCTCTTTTTGAACCTTGTTTCACACTATTTACAGACACACACGCGTCCTTTTTGGATCCTTTATAATTACCAAGTTGTCCTCCAAGTGTGGTGTTTTTCCTTTTCTATTTGGATCTGTCTCTCTCTCTCTCTCTAATTATCTTGACACCACTCATAGTCTCTCTTTTGACCTATTTCCACCACTTCTATTTATCCTCTTTCTCTCCAAGTCACTCTCCTACAATCCCTCTCACTCATCTCCTTATTCATTTTTTTGTGGATCCTCAAACTTTGAACATCTTCCCCCTAAAGACCTTAAAGAGAATATATTGGTTCCTTCTGGCCAGGTTTTTTTTCCGATTTCTTGTATTTTTCTCTTTAAAGGCCCAACAGAGATTCTTCGGTGAGTTCTCAATCCGTGCAAATGACACATAAATTGGCAGTCAGCAAGAGGTGCGTCAGCCTGTGCCCATTTCCTAACAGAATCTGGGAAGCCTTATTGCCCCATTTGATCTCCCTCTGGTTTTCTGGAGCTTACTCTCTCTCTCTCTCTCTCTCTCTCTCTCTCTCTCTCTCTCTCTCTCTCTCTCTCTCTCTCTCTCTCTCTCTCTCTCGCTTTCTCTTCCTCTGACTTGCTTTGTTTCTATTTATTTCTCTCAAACTGCCACTAATTCTCGCTTTTCTTTTCTATATAACTATTTTTCCCCCGTGTATCTTTGCATTCGCCATATTTTTCATCTTCTATTCCTCTTCCTCTATCTGTCTGGCTATCTTTCCAGTAATTGTCTCTCAAATTGTCGATTTTCTTTCATTTAAGACGACTCTTTCTCTCCCTTTTTTTCAAGCCCAGCTCAAAACAGACCCATGTCTCTTCTCTTGTGCTTGTGTACAATCTCTACCAGACCGCACCCCTCAAATCATATTCAACTCCGTCTCTCCTCACTTTAATAGACTTTCAGTGTCGATCTATGAACGAATGATATAAAGATAGATGCACACAAATACCAACGCCTACTCTCATAAAGTAAACACATAAAAGAACATAATTTCCGAGCACCCGTCGTGTCCAGCCAGTTAACCACATTATCATCTGCACCGGCACCTGGGATCAACAAGGAGCGATCTCTCTCTCTCTCTCTCTCTCTCTCTCTCTCTCTCTCTCTCTCTCTCTCTCTCTCTCTCTCTCTCTCTCTCTCTCTCTCTCTCTCTCTCTCTCTCTCTCTCTCTCTTTCTTTCTCTCTCTCTCGCTCGATACATCTCGATCTATCTGTCTCTCTCGATCTATCTGTCTCTGTCTCTGTCTCTGTCTCTCTCTCTCTCTCTCTCTCTCTCTCTCTCTCTCTCTCGATACATCTCGATCTATCTGTCTCTCTCTCTCGATACATCTCGATCTATCTATCTCTCTCTCTGTCTCTCTCTATCTCTCTCTCTCTGTCTCTCTCTCTCTCTCTTCATCTGTCTATCTGTCTCTCTCTCTCTCTCGATACATCTCGATCTATCTGTCTCTGTCTCTCTCTCTCTCGATACATCTCGATCTATCTGTCTCTCTCGATCTAACTGTCTCTGTCTCTGTCTCTCTCTCTCTCGATACATCTCGATCTATCTGTCTCTGTCTCTCTATCGACACATCTCGAACTATCTGTCTGTCTCTCTCTCTCTCGATACATCTCGATCTATCTGTCTCTCTCTCTCTCTCTCTCTCTCTCTCTCGATACATCTCGATCTATCTGTCTCTGTCTCTGTCTCTGTCTCTCTGTCTACTCTCTCTCTCTCTCGATAAATCTCGATCTATCTGTCTCTCTCTCTCTCTCTCGATACATCTCGATCTATCTGTCTCTGTCTCTCTCTCTCGATACATCTCGATCTATCTGTCTCTGTCTCTCTCTCGATACATCTCGATCTATCTGTCTCTGTCTCTCTCTCGATACATCTCGATCTATCTGTCTCTCTCTCTCTCTCTCTCTCTCTCTCTCTCTCTCTCTCTCTCTCTCTCTCTCTCTCTCTCTCTCTCTCTCTCTCTCTCTCGATACATCTCGATCTATCTGTCTCTCTCTCTCTCTCTCGATACATCTCGATCTATCTGTCTCTGTCTCTCTCTCGATACATCTCGATCTATCTGTCTCTGTCTCTCTCTCGATACATCTCGATCTATCTGTCTCTGTCTCTCTCTCTCGATACATCTCGATCTATCTGTCTCTGTCTCTCTCTCGATACATCTCGATCTATCTGTCTCTGTCTCTCTCTCTCGATACATCTCGATCTATCTGTCTCTGTCTCTCTCTCGATACATCTCGATCTATCTGTCTCTGTCTCTCTCTCGATACATCTCGATCTATCTGTCTCTGTCTCTCTCTCGATACATCTCGATTTATCTATCTGTCTCTCTCGATACATCTCGATGTATCTGTCTCTCTTGATCTATCTATTTGTCCCTCTCGATACATCTCGATCTATCTATCTGTCTCTCTCGATACATGTCGATCTATCTATCTGTCTCTCTCGATAAATCTCGATCTATCTATCTGTCTCTCTCTCGATACATCTCGATCTATCTATCTGTCTCTCTCGATACATCTCGATCTATCTGTCTCTCTCGATTTACTTGTCTCTGTCTCTGTCTCTGTCTCTCTCTCGATACATCTCGATCTATCTGTCTCTCTCTCTCTCTCTCGATACATCTCGATCTATCTATCTGTCTCTCTCGATACATCTCGATCTTCTCTGTCTGTCTGTCTCTCTCTCTCGATACATCTCGATCTATCTATCTGTCTCTCTCTCTCGATACATCTCGATCTATCTGTCTGTCTGTCTCTCTCTCTCTCTCGATACATCTCGACCTATCTGTCTGTCTCTCTCTCTCTCTCGATACATCTCGATCTATCTGTCTCTGTCTCTCTCTCTCGATACATCTCGACCTATCGGTCTCTGTATCTCTCTCGATACATCTCGACCTATCTGTCTCTGTATCTCTCTCTCGATACATCTCGATCTATCTGTCTCTGTCTCTCTCTCTCTCGAT
>JAWDGP010001129.1:5000-62500 GCA_033675545.1 Elysia crispata | reverse complement strand
CGTGACACCACCTTAGCTCTCACATCCAAAAAGAAGAATATTTAACTCTGGACTCGGCCTGCGGTCAGAGATGACCAGCCAGTAGCGGTCAATCAATACCTGACGAGATGTCACCAGAGAATCCCATGTCCTCCAGCCTATCACTGGCCACTCCGCTACAGCATGGTCAGCAAGTTGAGAACTCACTTCAATCTCTGAAAATTCGCTAGGTGTTTCTCCAGGTAGGCCGGGATGATAGAACTTAACTAAGACCCGTATCAAATCAATTGCAGCTAGACCGCCATCGGTTATTCAGGTAGGATTCCTAACTGGATTGATGACAAGAGCCTTTTCTTTACGGTCACTGTAGGCCGACAAGATGGGACCCCATTATAACTAACTCTTGTAACTTTACTTATAAGTCCGCAGAAGTTTGTGGAGAAAATTTGTCTGAAGTTTTTTTTTACTTTTAAGATCAGACATCCAGCTGAAGAAGGTTGGGAAAAAAAGTCACGCAATCAATTCGACTGCCACAGCTTTCTCCTCCTCCTCCTCCTCCTCCTCCTCCTCCTCCTCCTCCTCCTCCTCCTCCTCCCCGTCCTCCTCCTCCTCCTCCTACTACTACTACTACTACTACTATTACTACTACTACTACTGCTACTACTACTACTACTACTACTACTACTACTACTACTACTACTACTACTACTACTACTACTACTACTACTACTACTACTACTACTACTACTACTACTACTACTACTACTACTACTACTACTACTACTACTACTACTACTACTACTACTACTACTACTACTACTACTACTACTACTACTACTACTACTACTACTACTATTTTTTTACTATTATCAACATATTATTATTATTATTATTATTATTATTATTATTATTATTATTATTATTATTATTATTATTATTATTATTATTATTATCAACATCGTTAATTATTATTTACTTTTCTTTTCATTTTTTTTCTCGCGTATCAGATATCAGTCATATGAATTGTTTTCCAAATTTTTCATTAGCAGAATATTCAATTTCAAGATATCCAGATAAAAGGAAAAAAAACTACCTTGTATCATGCAGACAAACAAACAAACAGGAGAAGAAAGGAACCTAATCAAGCAAAGGCTGCAAAGCCATATTTTAAGAAATGAAAAAAAAAACCAAATGATGCGATTTATAAAAATTAGGTTACACGACCTGGTTTAGAACTGACCCATATTTTGTACGAGTGTTTGATGAGTTGCCTCCGGTTTGTTCCACAAGGAAATATTTTAGCAACGATTCTGAGTCGTAGCGGTAATCTATGACACTCTGGTGATCTTGGGGACACAATTCCCCTCTCAGGGTAATGAAATCTTGTTTGGTTTGGTGAGAGGCGAGAGCCAGCTCAAATTGCCTTCCACTGGTACAAATAGTTCTGTTCGACATGTAGGGAGACCAAACCATGAGGGACCCGGGATTACTCTATCTGATGCTAGTACTTGGTTTTTTAAGACGGGTCAAGTCTAAGTTGTGATCGCCTCGTCCTTCTAGATATCGACTTAGTTGTGCGCTTTATTTAGATTGTGAGACAAATTTTCAAGAACCATGAAAAATTAAAAAAAAAACAACCAAAAACTGTCTGGTGATGATTTTTCTTTTGAATTCAGCCTCTGTCTCCCTTGACCTTTTCTTCCATGTCAGAAAATGAGACCCGAAGCTCTAGTGTGATCGCAGACAGAAAAATATTAATTTGTTTGTGGATCCTCTTCTCTCTCTCTCTCTCTCTCTCTCTCTCTCTCTCTCTCTCTCTCTCTCTCTCTCTCTCTCTCTCTCTCTCTCTTTCTCGGACTCTTCAATAATACTGGGTTTGGATCCTCTTCTCTCTCTCTCTCTCTCGGACTCTTCAATAATACTGGGTTTGGATCCTATTCTCTCTCCGACTCTTCAATAATACTGGGTTTGGATCCTCTTCTCTCTCTCGGACTCTTCAATAATACTGGGTTTGGATCCTCTTCTCTCTCTCTCTCTCTCTCGGACTTTTCAATAATACTGGGTTTGGATCTTGAGTCTGATTCAAGACAGTCACGAAGATAGATAGATGGATAGAAAGACAGTTTGATAGATAGATAGATAGATAGATTAATAGACAAATAGATATATAGGTTAATAAATAGAAAAAAGAACACACAAAGAGAAATAGATAGAAAATAGATAGAAAGATAGAGAAATCGATAGATTGATAGTTAAATAGAGAGAGAGAGAGAGAGAGAGAGAGAGAGAGAGAGAGAGAGAGACAGACAGACAGACAGACAGACAGACAGACAGACAGACAGACAGACAGACAGACTGACTGACAGACAGACAGACAGACAGACAGACAGACAGACAGACAGAGATAGATAGAGAAAGATAGAAAAAGACAGACATACAGGCAGGCAGTCATAGAATGACAAGTAGTGAGAAACACAGAGAGAGAGAGAGAGAGAGAGAGAGAGAGAGAGAGAGAGAGAGAGAGAGTCAGACAGACAGACAGATAGACAGACAGACAGACAGACAGAGGGGACTGTCTTTAAACAGATTGTTTCTGTACGGCTCGCCTCGTCGCCTAAGCCCACCATCTAAACCGGGCTAAGAGCGGGAATCGAGAAATGAAATCATGTCTGGAGAAGGCCCCACATCCGGTCGCCTGGAGATTGATCCGTTTTCGGCTATTGAGGGCGCGACCAGGGATGGCCAGCCAGGGCTCGAGTCCCCCCCTTCCCCATCCCCCCTCTTATGCCCCCCCCCCCCTCTAGATGGCGCTTGATGCTCTCTCTGGTTTTTTTTTCTCGGCCAGTGTATTACTCACCCCGAGGCCCAGCGTCTCTCTGCCGTCCACCCCGAGGTTTGGGGTGTGTGTGTGTGGGGGGGGGGGAGAGAAGAGTAGCGGGAGACTGTTGTATTAGATCTGTCCCAGGTCTCCTTCCCGTCACGCTATAATCCTCGCTTCTGTTCCTCGATCTTTCGGTCAGTTTGTAACGTTTCCCTTGTCTCGAGAAACAGATACAATAGTAATGGCTGTTTTTGAAATGCGCCCCTATCCACCAAAGTTTTTCTATGTCACCCCCTTCTTCCCCAACCCCACCATTTCCCGAATTTCTCACAGCAATCGCTTTTTCATCCCTCAATTTTCAACCTTGTATTCAACTCGTTATAAGACTCCTTTCCCCCCCTCCACCCTTCCCCCTCTCCCGAGCCCTCCCTAGCTGCTCCTGTGAGGTTCACTGGATTTATTTACAAAGAAAGGAAAGCAATGAAATTACGACAAGGCGGAAAAATACCAAAACATTACGCCACTTTATAATATTGGTTTCACCGCAGCTCTTTCAAAATGGTTTACTTGGTTAGATAACTCAGTTACCAAAACTAGGCTGAGAAGTTCTAAGTTTTGTAGATGGAATAGATTTAAAGATTTTACTTTGATAAACCATCGAGCAATCAAGCACAACTAATTTTGATAACTGCTTTATGGGCTTTTTAGGAAGGAAAGATTTGTAAAAAAAAAAATATTTGTTTCTTCTGTGAATTATTCGTAGAAAAGAGAAAAGAGAAACAGTGAGAGGTTGATTGTAAAAACGGAGCAAAATAAAACAAAACAAAAAACTCAAGCCGTCAGCACAACTTCAGAATAGTCACATTTTTATCCGCGTTCAATGATCATCATCATCATCATCATCATCATCATCATCATCATCATCATCATCATCATTATCATCATCATCCTCATCCTCAACATCATCATCTTCATCATCATTATAATCATAAACAAAATTAATGTTAAAAACAGTAACAGAAAAAAGTAATGATAATTCATCGTTATTATTATAATTATAATTATTATTATTATTATTATTATTATTATTATTATTATTATTATTATTATTATTATTATTATTATTATTATTATTATAATTATTATTATTATTATTATTATTATTATTATTATTATTATTATTATTATCATTTTTTGTTGTTGTTGCTGCCGCTGCTGCTGCTTTCCCTGTGGTTGTAGCTAAAGTGAGACGAGTAGCAGCCTTCACCAGCCGTGTGTCAGGGGTCCAGAGTCCATCTTACAGAGCACGGAGGGGAGACAACTACCAACACTATCACTCTGTCCTTCAAACTACCTTAGAACGTCCTGTGGGAGGTGCCCCCCCCCCCCCCCCCCCCCCTGTCCTATCTAGTGACTCTCTTTAGAACTCACTGGTTTCCCCCCCTTTTTCTTCCGGTCGTCCTTTTTTTTTCTCCCTTCCCTTAGCCTGGTATTATTTCTTAATTTTTTTATCTGATTTCCCTTATCTTACCGCCTCTTTTTTCTTTTCCTTCCGTCCTCCTCCTCCTCCTCCCCACGCACCTCTCCCTCCAGTCCTTTTCTTACCTCTCACAATAAGTGTCTTTATTTCTTCCTTTCCATTTCTTCCTCTCTTCTCCCTCACTTTCCTTTCAGTATACCAAACTTTTTAAAACCTTGCACCTTTTCTTTTATCTGCTCTCTTATTTCCTCTGTCCCTCACCATCTTTTATTTTATTAAATTGTCTTTAATTCATTATATGTCTGTGTTCTGCCCATAACGCACACTTCTCATTGTTCTTTTATTGCCATCTTTCAAAAAGTGGACCTTAATCCTGTAGGTTTCCACAGTTTTACACCCGGTATTACCGTCAATGCATGGAGAGACTATGTTTTCATTTAATCTTGCCTGCCTGACTGATATATATTTGAAAGGCCACTTTGTTGAAGTCGAGCTTTAACAGGAATGAAACAAAAAAATCAAAATCCCGTTGACTTCTATGGAAGGATAGTGATATATATATATATATATATATATATATATATATATATATATATATATATATATTTCATTGAAAACAAGTACTGAACTAGACTCACACGTACGTTAAGTATCTCTCAAATTGTGGGGACCATCTCTTGGTGAACTGAAAGCAACTCGAGCAGCCAGACATCTAAACACACTCTTATTCAGCATAATAAATGTATTAGCAGGTCGGGCGATTCCAGCGCCCTCTTGATAAGCATCGCGCAAATTGATTTTTACAACTGACCTTTCGTGAGCGGTCAATACAATAGCTGACTGGTCACTCGCTGGTCAGTTGGGCTATAATGGACAATCAATCAATCCGTTTTCTCCCTGAGGTGAGCGAGGTACTGACCACACGAACGTTGTGGCTATTTTTCTGGACTGTGGCTACTATGTCGGCCATTTAGAAGACAAAGGAAAAGTCTCCCGTATAGTAAAAAGACTTGAATATGCGAGTCTAGCAAATTATAATGGACGAATATTGGTTTTAAGTTCCCCGCTTTCTCTTCATCAGAGGTACATCAGCAGAATCGTTAAAATCGGACAGTAAGGAGAGAAATCTAAAAACAATTGTTTCCTTTGTACCCTACAACAACACCACCACCACCAACAACAACAAACATAAAAGAACGTTTATTTTTTTTTAAACTGTGTAGTTCTGAAAACGGTGTAAGGTTTATAGTTTGTACGCTGTGAAAGAGGTTTTAAACCGTCATTTAAGTCTAATTAAAACAAGGCATAAAGATTGCACGGTTGTGTAACAGAGAACATAGTGTAAAGATTGCCCGGTTGTGTAACAAAGAACATAGTGTAAAGATTGCCCGGTTGTGTTACAGAGAACATAGTGTAAAGATTGCCCGGTTGTGTAACAGAGAACATAGTGTAAAGATTGCCCGGTTGTGTTACAGAGAACACAGTGTAAAGATTGCCCGGTTGTGTAACAAAGAACATAGTGCAAAGATTGCCCGGTTGTGTTACAGAGAACATAGAGTAAAGATTGCCCGGTTGTGTTACAAAGAACATAGAGTAAAGATTGCCCGGTTGTGTAACAAAGAACATAGAGTAAAGATTGCCCGGTTGTGTAACAAAGAACATAGAGTAAAGATTGCACGGTTGTGTTTTCAGAGAAAATAGTGTAAAGAGTGCACGGTTGTGTAACAGAGAACATAGTGTAAAGATTGCCCGGTTGTGTTACAGAGAACACAGTGTAAAGATTGTACGGTTGTGTAACAAAGAACATAGTGTAAAGATTGCAAGGTTGTGTTACAGAGAACATAGAGTAAAGATTGCACGGTTGTGTTTTCAGAGAAAATAGTGTAAAGATTGCACGTTTGTGTAACAGACAACATAGTGTAAAGATTGCAGGGACGTGGAATTGAGAACACTGTGTAAAGATTGCAGGTTAATATAACTTTGAAAACGGTGTAAAGATTGCAGGTTAATATAAGTCAGAAAATGGTGTAAAGATTGCAGGTTGAAAACTGTGTAAAGATTGCAGGGGTGTGTAACCGAGAACACGGTGTAAAGATTGCAAGTTTATATAACTTAGAAAATGGTGTAAAGATTGCAGGGGTGTTTAACCGAGAACACGGTGTAAAGATTGCAGGTTGAAAACTGTGTAAAGATTGCAGGGGTGTGTAACTGAGAACACGGTGTAAAGATTGCAGGTTAATATAAGTCAGAAAATGGTGTAAAGATTGCAGGTTGAAAACTGTGTAAAGATTGCAGGGGTGTGTAACCGAGAACACGGTGTAAAGATTGCAGAGTACCCCAGAACGAGGTGCAACTATCGCATGTGAAATAAATAAGCAGAGTTTCACTTAGAATATGAAAAATATTCTCTTTTTTTATAATAAAAAAAAATATTCCATGAACCAATGGGTTATTTGTGCCAATCTTCTTCTGAACCATGGTATGTTTTAGGAAGATTTTCTGGATATTATGGGATAACATTATTTTTATAACAAAAAATCCACTTGATTTTTTAAAATCTATATTATGCCCCTGGAAATCTGTTGAGGCAGCTTTTTCTTATTCTGTTTTCATCGTAATACGGCGGATTTCATAAATATTGATTAAGAGGACATTTCTCTCTTTTTTCTTACTATTTAATTTTTGCTGCACAAGAACTACGTTACAGGAGTTAAGAACAGTTAGAGACTTTCATATAAAATGAGAGAGAGAGAGAGAGAGAGAGAGAGAGAGAGAGAGAGAGAGAGAGAGAGATATGGTGAGAAAGAGAAACAGAGAGTTAGTGAGAGAATGAGTGTGATTGAAACCTCGATTTCCTCTGACTTTCCTTTAACAGACTCTCACAGAAAAAACAAACACACAGGTACAACATATAACGCCATCATAAAAAAACACTAGTAATTCATCAATTCTTTACTGAAAATCGACAATTTTCATTGAGTATTGATTAGACATTTTTATTATCATGGCGACAAGATTTTTCTGGTCAATCTAAGGAACATACCCCGGCGCCAGCCCGCATTTTTTTTTTTTTTTTTTCATTTTCGATTTTTTTTTTTTTTATTTTAAATTTTCGGGTCAGGTGCTGCACTGCAATGCAAAAAGAAATCTCAAATTAACAAGACAAAAATGCAACAAACAAACAAAACATTTAATATAACTTGTGTGCACCGCTATGGTCTAGTGGCTGCTATCTTTCCGCTATTTTATGTTTTATTTGTTTGTACGTGTTGGGCAAGAAGAAAAGAGGGTCGAGGAAAGGAATGCCGTTCTCCTATACGGAACCTGTCGTCGGTAGTTTGGCTTATCTGATTTGGGTCAATGTTTCGAGAAGATAAAATATTGTCAGGAGCCGTACACACTCAACAAATCGGCTTGAAGCTCTTTCTTTTCAGCCCATATCGCCACTTGAAGCCCGTGTTACAACAATGTGTCTCAGTGTGGAAGGTTATCTGTCTAATCATGGTGAATTAGTTGATCACATCTAGATCTAGATGAGATCTTTAAACACAGTACGAACATATGAAAAAAGTTTTTATCAATGGACTGATAAAACAAAACTGTACTTCATAACCATGTTTGCCTCAGGTAGTTATTCTTAACACTATGCTCTGTTATCACACAGCCCAAAGATTCAATCTGTGTTAGAGTAAGAGTGTATGTGTGTGTGTGGGGGGGAAGAGTAAGTGGAACTGGGAACAGGAGTTACCGAGGGAGTATTCCCTCGTGATTTTGTTAACATCAAAACGTTGTAAACTGCTCAACGATGTTGCTCTTGTCAAGACCGAAGACATTGTGTAACGGGGACTCTAGTATCCTAGGAGTCAAGCCTCCCAGTAAGTCACCAATCCACTGGTTATCAGTCAGGTGATTCTTCATTAACTCTATCTCTATGATCAGCTGTGATTTTCTCGTGGTTTAAAACAAAAAAATTTTCCGCGTATTTGAAACTGTTCGGTGTGGGTAGATCCAAACACCGTACATAAATTTTTGAGATCAAGGTCTAACGTTGCCATACTTCACTAACCGGCTTTATTCTGTCATCTAAGGCTACCCCCGACATGTGACCATCTCCAGTATGTCAGATCAGCCAGTATTTCTGAACTTGCAACCCTTCAAGGCGACCAGGATTCAGGGATGCATCTAGAATGCAAAGAAAGAGATTCTAGTTGTTTTCAGACCCGCAGGTCAAGGATGTCAAAAACTTCAAGAGCCACCCAAACTATGGGTTTGACCAACACCGACCGGGATTAGCAGCGCCCTGCTCTACTGACTGAGCTATAGGCCTACACCCAGCCCTGCTCTACTGACTGAGCTATAGGCCTACACCCAGCCCTGCTCTACTGACTGAGTTATAGGCCTACACCCAGCCCTGCTCTACTGACTGAGTTATAGGCCTACACCCAGCCCTGCTCTACTGACTGAGCTCTAAGCCTACACCCAGCCCTGCTCTACTGACTGAGCTCTAGGCCTACACCCAGCCCTGCTCTACTGACTGAGCTCTAGGCCTACACCCAGCCCTGCTCTACTGACTGAGTTATAGGCCTACACCCAGCCCTGCTCTACTGACTGAGCTCTAGGCCTACACCCAGCCCTGCTCTACTGACTGAGCTCTAGGCCTACACCCAGCCCTGCTCTACTGACTGAGCTCTAGGCCTACACCCAGCCCTGCTCTACTGACTGAGCTCTAGGCCTACACCCAGCCCTGCTCTACTGACTGAGTTATAGGCCTACACCCAGCCCTGCTCTACTGACTGAGCTCTAGGCCTACACCCAGCCCTGCTCTACTGACTGAGTTATAGGCCTACACCCAATACACTGGGTCACTTCAGCTCATCTTGAGATCTATCTGGCTGGCTATCACCAGCCACTCTGATCAGGTGCTACATCTCTGTTTCAGCATCAGTTGTGAATTTGGATTGTAACAAAACATTTACCTGATCAATCAGTTCATTGATCCTTCAATCATGTTATCAATCATATAACCAATCCAGCTTTCAATGAATCAATCTACCTAACAACCAATAAATCAAGAAATTTAACAATCAATCAAGCAATCAGCCAATTTAGCAACCAAGCAATCAATCAATTAATCCTTCTACCTACCAATAAAGCAACCCTCAAACCAATTAATCAACCAATCACTCAGACTATTTACCAAATAATCAGTCAATCTGCCAATCAATAAACCAATGAAATAATCTATTGATCAATCAAATAATGGATCAACTTATCGATCAATAAAATACACAATTAATTATTCCACAAACCTACCAATATATAAATCAATCATCACTTCAACCATTCAATCTATTCCCTACCTGCCCCCGACCCACCCCCCCACCCCCTCCCCCCCCCAAAAAAAAAAAGAAAAAGAAAAAAAAAGCTTTCCTTGTCTAATGGGTTACGGGACACCTTACATTATTTTTTTGTGGACATACAATATCCAACAATATACAATGTACGTAATTCGATCAAACATCACCAAGTTATTGTGCCATGTCACATAACAGTCGAGAGTTTGAATTTGTTCCATGTGATGTGAAAACAACGTGTGCTGATCCCACCCAAACAGCTCAACCTCGCATGTGTGGCAAGGCAGAACAAGAGGCCATTATTAAAGCGTTACTTTTTAACACAACACGAATTTGCATTCAATATGGCCGAGCAAAATAAACTTATTCAAATGTGAATTCAGCCTTGATCACCAGTTCGGCTTGAGATCCAAACACTTGCCCCACTCTATTCATTAATGTCTATATTTTAATTCATTTCTCAAGTCTGAGAACTCTATTTGAAACCTTTGCTTGCAAGTCTCTAATCCCAGCCCCTCTCAGCTTTGAAGAATGGAGTTTAAAACAACCCTTTCTTCTTCTTGCGATTCCACTTGAATGGATCTAACAAAATTGGCGAAACTAGCTTTATACTTGTCAATATGATACACTTGCTCGATAAAAACATGTTTCGTTCTACATCATAAACCACAAACTGAATCTTTTTCTCTGATCGCAGGACAGAAGACAGCGGGCCGACTTTCCCTCCGGAGCTCTGACTTGTGGGCCGATCTATTCAACTAGAACCGGGTATAAAAAGCTTCATTCAAGCGTGACCTTTTTACCGTGGCACTATTTTCCACAGGTTGTCCCCAGGACTACCTCCTCCGCAGCTCCGTGCTCGGGGCTCATCTAATTCTCTTCATTGCGTGACACTTTGTTGACAAGAGAGACGGAAACAAGATTGAACACACCTCAACAAAATGGCCGAACAGTAAATTATGCGTCTTCTCTTTACCACCACTTCATCAAATTCTACTTCGAGTACTTTCACGGACTCTTTCTATGTGTAGCTTGCGATATTTCAATGTTACAGAACCCTCTATGAGTTGAAAGATCCTCTGATTTCCATAATTTCTTCTTCTAATACACCGAGCTATAATAAATAAACAGAGAGGAAAACTTCTATCAAACACCTGACAACCTTGCTATTGGGTTCATTAATAGAACATAACCGCTGGAAAATAGCATGAAAATCAATTACTTCACCGGATCTCGCATGTGAGAGAGAGACTAACACCTCGGCAGATTATGTAAATACACAACTGGTATTATAAGGTGTTGATATATGCCGTGATATTAGATTGATGGTAAAAACCATACAATGTAACCGTATTATAGGGCTGAAAACACTGGAGAGAGGGTTGCAGGAATGACGGAAATCTACCAAGAAGGAAATCGACTGATTCTGTACTGCTCCAATCTTTTTTAATGCTTTTAAACGTTTATTACAAAATTGTGAATTTCCGCATTAAACGCATGAAAATGCATTGCCTTGCGAAGTTATTTAAACGTACATAATTATGAATGTTTTACTACAAAATTAGCCAACTTTTCTTATTCTGTCCTGTCCAAACTGTTAAAAGATCCTTTCGAACGCCTAAATAGAAGGCTAAGAATTCCAGCGAAAAATGGTGGTAATTCATAGGTGCCTGTTACATTTCAATCTACATAATATTGAATATTTAAAAGAGTGTATGAATAGATTGCATGTTACAAAATAAGCTAACCATTCTCGTTATAGCTGTTCTAAACCAGGGTACTTTCCTCATGATGGAGAGAAACTGTCGTGGTCCTCCACACACCCTGAGATAGAGAGAATGAAGAAGGCAAAAGACCACAGGCACTCATCCCAGATATCAGACGGATGGAGTACTAGGGCAATCCAATTCTCCTCCAGATCTTTCGTGCAACTGTTGGTTAACGCAAAAACTATTCAAACTCTATACACCCAATTTATCTTTTACAGTCTTTAGAGAAAGCTTTATTCTCACTCTTCTCTTTATCTCTTCTCCCTCCCCTGCTGTGTCTTTTCTTTCTCATCCCTATTAGTAAATGCCTCTTGCGTTTTCTTTCTTTATCTTTCTGCCAGTTTGATGTGTGCCATACTTAGCTGAGCGCTAAATTTCTTTGCGAAACAAACTGTACTGATTATTGTTCTAGGCAGTTTTGTTGATCATAATACTTTCAATTATCTTTAGCTCAAACCATCTCTCACATCATTCTAATACATTCGTTATTGTCAATATTCTCCACCTATCTTCCTCGTGGCGACACTGCTTGGATAGGATGGGTGGGAGGAGGGAGGAGGGGGCGGAGTTCTTACAAAGCGATGAAGAGAAAGATAAGGAAAACATTAATTTTTTGTGCTTAGCTAATTGATAACATCTTTTAGGACCATTTATAAACATTCTCACGTTAGCCAGTTAAAAACCATTCTTTTCTAAACAAAGATAGCTGCAAGGGACAGGGCGGGAACCGAGCAAACAAAAACATTTCCCATCTGCCTTTTGTGGATGAACAGTGGAGAGGATGTATCCACTCTGACAGTGGAGAGGATGTATCCACTCTGACAGTGGAGAGGATGTATCCTCTCTGACAGTGGAGAGGATGTATCCACTCTGACAGTGGAGAGGATGTATCCACTATAACAGTGGAGAGGATGTATCCACTCTGACAGTGGAGAGGATGTATCCACTCTGACAGTGGAGAGGATGTATCCACTCTGACAGTGGAGAGGATGTATCCACTCTGACAGTGGAGAGGATGTATCCACTCTGACAGTGGAGAGGATGTATCCACTCTGACAGTGGAGAGGATGTATCCACTCTGACAGTGGAGAGGATGTATCCACTATGACAGTGGAGAGGATGTATCCACTCTGACAGTGGAGAGGATGTATCCTCTCTGACAGTGGAGAGGATGTATCCACTCTGACAGTGGAGAGGATGTATCCACTCTGACAGTGGAGAGGATGTATCCACTCTGACAGTGGAGAGGATGTATCCACTCTGACAGTGGAGAGGATGTATCCACTCTGACAGTGGAGAGGATGTATCCACTCTGACAGTGGAGAGGATGTATCCACTCTGACAGTGGAGAGGGATGTATCCACTCTGACAGTGGAGAGGATGTATCCACTCTGACAGTGGAGAGGATGTATCCACTCTGACAGTGGAGAGGATGTATCCTCTCTGACAGTGGAGAGGATGTATCCACTCTGACAGTGGAGAGGATGTATCCACTCTGACAGTGGAGAGGATGTATCCACTCTGACAGTGGAGAGGATGTATCCACTATGACAGTGGAGAGGATGTATCCACTCTGACAGTGGAGAGGATGTATCCACTATGACAGTGGAGAGGATGTATCCACTCTGACAGTGGAGAGGATGTATCCACTCTGACAGTGGAGAGGATGTATCCACTCTGACAGTGGAGAAGATCTATCCACTCTGACAGTGGAGAGGATGTATCCACTCTGACAGTGGAGAATATGTATCCACTATGACAGTGGAGAGGATGTATCCACTCTGACAGTGGAGAGGATGTATCCACTCTGACAGTGAGGCAAGAACACCAAACCTCGGAGTCGCTACTAAACCCGCGACTTCTTAATCGCAGTGTAGAGTGTGTACCGCTATACCACGACTTATCAGTGCTCTAGCACTAATTTGGAAGTTGACTATCAGATTGTCTCCCTTTTCTCTGTAGATGTTTGTGCAGACTGGTTCGTGCTGCCTGAGACATTTTGTCTGGTCTGTGTTGGATGACGTCACAACACATCCGTCAGTATCTTTGTCTTCCTTCTCTTTGCTCTGGACAACTGAATCAGGTTATTCAAAATACAAATATTTGTCATTCTCACTTCCACTGGTTTTTTCTTCCCTCGACCCGTCTACTTTAACTGAATGTCCTCTGTTCTTGCTACCATTCTCCCCAACTCCACCTTTTTCTAATGTCTTTTTTTTTAACCTTTATTTCCGATCATCGTTCACTGATGAACTATTGGAGTCACCTCTCAGGCACTCCCATTCCATCTCTAGCACCACTGTTTCCCATTTCCAGCTGAGTTCTCTTCCTAAAGACAATAATTATTTTAAAGTTATTTTTCTCATTCTGTTTCTAGACTGTCTCCTTTTCTGAACACATCTTAATGTATTATTTCCTAATCCATAAATAGAATTAATTATCGATCTGTATCTTCTATCTTTATCTGGCGGGGACTGAGGGCTGGTTCTGGCTTTGATTAAACTTTGCGCTCTATGGTTGTCACAGCCATTAACTTATTAAAACTATTTCTGGGGAGGAACTAGGATTCGTGCTGTAAATAAGATCTTCGAAGACGCTCTTATGGAAAGGAAGATGGTAGAAAGATTGTAGAAAGATGTCAGGAAAATGGTAGGAAGATGGTAGGAAAGATAGTAAGTAGATGGTAGGAAGATGGTAAGAAAGATAATTGAAAGATGGTAGAAAGATGGTAAGAAGATGGTAAGAAGATAGTAGAAAGATGTAGGAAGATGTTAGGAAGATGGTAGGAAGATGGTAAGAAGATGGTAAGGAGATAGTAGAAAGATGTAGGAAGATGTTAGGAAGATGGTAGGAAGATGGTAAGAAGATGGTAAGGAGATAGTAGAAAGATTGTAGTAAGATGGTTAAAAGATGGTAGGAATTTGGTAAGAAAGATAATTGAAAGATGGTAGAAAGATGGTAAGAAGATGGTAAGAAGATAGTAGAAAGATGTAGGAAGATGTTAGGAAGATGGTAGGAAGATGGTAAGAAGATGGTAAGGAGATAGTAGAAAGATGTAGGAAGATGTTAGGAAGATGGTAGGAAGATGGTAAGAAGATGGTAAGGAGATAGTAGAAAGATTGTAGTAAGATGGTTAAAAGATGGTAGGAAGATGGTAAGAAGATGGTAGGAAGAAGGTAGGAAGATGGTCGGAAAGATGATTGAAAGAAGGTAGAAAGATATTAGGGTAAGTGGTAGGAAAATGATAGGAAAATGGTAGAAAGATGGTAGGAAGATAGTAGGAAGATGGTAGGAAAATGGTAGGAAGATGGTAAGAAGGTGGTAAGAAGATGGTAGGGAAAATGGTAAAAAGATAGTAGGAAGATAGTAGGAAAGATGATTGAAAGATGGTGGGAAGATGGTAAGAAGATGGTAGGGAAAATGGTAAAAAGATAGTAGGAAGATGGTAGGAAAGATGATTGAAAGATGGTGGGAAGATGGTAAGAAGATAGTAGAAAGATGTAGGAAGATGGTAGGAAGATGGTAGGAAGATGGTAGGAAGATGGTAAGGAGATGGTAGGAAGATTGTAGGAATATAGTAGGAAGATGGTAGGAAGGTGGTAGGAAGATGGTAAAAAAATTGTAGGAGGATGGTAGGAAGATGTTCGGAAGATGAGTAGAAAATGCTTGGTGATTGATCCGCCCACAGTTTTTAAAAAACAATACAGACATATTTTTCTTTAGTGTTAAGATGCCACAAATCCATTCTTAGATCATTAGACCACTCGAACAGTGGATCTTTGTTTGTATTAAAACATAGGCGCGAAAGCTAACATGTGTGAGTCCTGAAGACAGTAAAACACCCACGCCGGCCATGTTTGAATCGTTCTCCAAGAAGCAAAGACATTTGAATAATGACCACAGACAAATTCTTCTCTAGTTTTGGAAAATAATGTCTATTTTTCTTGGACGATGTTCAGGTGTGAATTCACGTGTTTGTACCTGAGTGTGTGACTGAATCGGTGTTTGTTTACTTGTTTGAGCGTGGAGACGGTTAGCGCAGAGATCCATTCTGCAGCCATCTCCACACATAATGCGGAAGAATGCAGCCCCTTTACTCGACTTGTTCTCCTCTGTTTGAAGATCCTCGTTGACCGAGGCGGTCTGTCTTTTTGCCCTTTTGTTGTCGGCTGGTTGTAATGGGGATGCGCCGAGCCCGGGTCGAGACACCAGATCTAGAGCTGGATAGGACAAATATTCAACTGAAATAATGTCAAACAGCTGTAGCTTTCAACATTTATAGGATCATTAACTCTGACAGAAGAGCCAATTCTGCAGCAGAAACAGGATTCCCTAAAACGTTTATGGTATAAATGTTTCAACTTTATCAACATCATCATTATTGTGATGTTAATTGTCAGATTGTAACAAAAAGTTGGATATAACCAATGGAGCAATGGGGTTTGAGGAAGTGTCACAAGGCAAATTCTGAAAGTAGAAAAATAAAACAAAACATTATAACGGAAGTAAAGTAAGAGAGATAAGGGGGGAGCCAGAAGAGAGGGATGATAAATAGCTGCATGAATATATGGATGGATAGATAGATAAATAGAGACGGTGGAAGAGAGAGAGAGAGAGAGAGAGAGAAAGAGAGAGAGAGAGAGAGAGAGAAAGAGAGAGAGAGACAGAGAGAGACAGAGCGACAGAGAGAGAGACAGAGTGAGCGAAAGAGAGAGAGAGAGAGAGAGATAGATAGGTAGTGAGAGATACAAAGAGAGAGAGATAGATAGGTAGTGAAAGAGACAAAGAGAGAGAGAGACAGACAGAAGAGAGAGAGAGACAGACAGACAGACAGACAGAGACAGGCAGACAGACAGACAGACAGAGTGAGAGAAAGAGAGAGAGAGAGAGAGAGAGAGAGAGAGAGAGAGAGAGAGAGAGAGAGACAGACAGACAGACAGACAGACAGACAGACAGACAGACAGACCATAAAAGAATCCTGCAGAATTCTGTGAAACACAATTCCAGATCGGTCTTTGGCAAAGAGAAGTTTGGGGTGAAGTAAGGGGTGTCAGGAAAACGTTGAGAAATCTTTCGGCTGGTTTGATTAGAGCAGATCTTCGATAGTTGCGTAGGTGATGTAATCCGACCACTATGAGAAGATCTTAGGTTTTTGTCTCAGACATAATCCTCAAGCCATCGACAAGCAGGACAGATTTGGGACAAGCGTCGCGCCCTCGGCTTCCTCCACTGAAGACGGCAGTGCTTAACACACGAAGAAAGCTTCGCCAATTACTGCGAACGTTCTAGCACTGGACCATCATTGATACCTCCTGATATATTCAATACAAAGTCTGCAACATATTAATTTTGAAAACCTGTGCTGATTAGTGGCAGGTACACCAGGTAAGTTACAATGGGCGGTCTGAAAATGTGGAATGGTTGTCGGGCGTTTTAAGTAGGGTAAGGAACAGGAAGATAAGCAAAGAGAAGGAGAAAGTCTGTGCGTGTCTGTGTGTGTGTCTGTGTGTGCGTGTGTGTGTGTGTGTGAGCACCGAGGAGGCAGTTGATGATAGTATACGGAAAAGTGAGGAGATGAGGATGAATTGGATGTTCCAGGTATCGTATGCTTCAATATATTGCATAGTCTGTTCGATAGATCGGTACCGTGTGCTTCAATATATTGCATAGTCTGTGCGATAGATCGGTACCGTGTGCTTCAATATATTGCATAGTCTGTGAAATAGATCGGATAGAAAGAGAGGGAAATTATTGCTCATTTAGATAGATAGAAAGATAAATTGATAAGCAGACATAGATATGTAAATAATATAATGATAAATGGATTAATGGATAGATAGAAATGTAGGTAAGTACATAGTTAGATAGATAGATAGATAGATAGATAGATAGATAGATAGATAGATAGATAGATAGATAGATAAGTACGTGGATAGAACGATAGATAAGTAGATAAGTACGTGGATAGAACGATAGATAGATAGACAGGTAGGACGATAGGTATGTAGATAGTACATAGATAAATGATAAGAGAGAAAGATAGATAGATAGATAGAAATATAGAAAGATAGATAGATAGATAAGTACGTGGATAGAACGATAGATAAGTAGATAAGTACGTGGATAGAACGATAGATAGATAGACAGGCAGGACGATAGATGTATAGATAGTAGATAGATAGATGAAAAGATAGAAAGATAGATAGATAGGGGAGCAGATAGATAGATAGATGTTGTATGTAAACAGAAAGATAGAAATCCTGAAAGGAAAGAGAAAGATTTACCGAAAATAAGGTAAAACAGAGAAGACACAATTATAGTTACGCGTTCAGGCAGAGTTAGAAGAAAAGTACAAATCAAAAGTGTGCAGTATGGAGCGAAAACTCTAGAATAGCTGAGAGACTAATGGCCAGGCGTGTCCGCTACACAGACCGTGGTCAGTCTAATCTAGCATGCTGGACGCTGGAATGGCTGGACTGAAGCCACACACATGTCAGACAATCTCTGCTCCCTGGATGGACCAGGAAAGAATGTGCAGTGAGCAGCAAATTAGCTGGAACAGAGAGCTGAGGCTCTGTTATAGGGGTGAGTAGGATTAGGAAACATGCTATACGATTGATGGACTCACGGGATGCTGGCAGAAGTTAGTTTTTAGAATAGAGAGATCGAAAAGAAAACGAAAATGTTAAAAGAAAGTGAAATAATAATAATAATTTTCATAATAATAATGATGATGATGATGATTATAATAATAATAATAATAATAATAATAATAATAATAATAATAATAATAATAATAATAATAATAATAATAATAATAATAATGATAATTGTGATGTTGAAGATGATGATGATGATGATGATGATGATGATGATGATGATGATGATGATGATGATGATGATGATGATGATGATGATGATGATAATGATAATAATAATAATAATAATAATAATAATAATAATAATAATAATAATAATAATAATAATAATAATAATAATAATAATAATAATAATATTCTACATGATTTATCACACGCTTAGGAAGTCAGAGGAGAGATAACTGATATGAACTGACTGTAAAATATGACAGCCACCTTCATCTTCAAGACAATGAACTAGCCCAAATTAGAGAGAGCGAAGATAAGACAGAAGACCTGTATATCTTACAGCAGTCGCTCTACCTCTCGACCACCAATCGACCGCCAATCACTTCTAACTTAGTTTTGCATAGCCCAGGACCCACCGATGTTCTTACAAGTTGTAGAATTACACCATGGAAGCTTGCGACCTGTTGAAGAGCTCTAACATCATGCGCGAAAGAAAACACCAATAACTGGTTCAGGAAACAGTAGCCTCGTATACCTTGATCGTTGTGGACTCGGCGGAGACGCTACAGATATTACCACACGGTAGGGCACGGTAGGGCACGGTAGGGCAGAGCTAACGCCACTCTTTTGTTTTTTCAGTATCGCTCAAGCTATGTCTACATCTAGATCTAGATCTGATAGACCCTAAGCCTATGATTTCTCGACCTCGGGCCCGCCAGATGGAATGTGCTGCTCCATGTATGATGGAAACTTTCCTCCGATCTGCTTAGCATGTGCAGAAAGAGATCGCACGTGCCAGAGGTATGTAACTTCCCCCACCCCCATCCTCCAAACTGGCCTCTCAACCTGCCCTTTCTCTTATTTTAACCACAGTCATGTAAACAAGCCTGTCCTAAGTCCCAATGCTACCTGGCCAGCTCTATTAATAGCAACAATTCCCGAGTTATGGAGTTCTTTCTGCCCATGATATCCCCACAAACTGTCTGAATGCTAGTCACCACTTGGATCTAGATGAGTACTTCTGTTTACTAGGCCTGCTCACTCTCCCGTGCCTTGTTCAGGAAGCTTTGTGTGTCTCTTTGCGGTCTTTCACTCTCACACCTTTTTTTGTTTTGTTCTTTCTTGTTCCACCTCCTTGTCTTTCTCTCTCTCTCTCTCTCTCTCTCTCTCTCTCTCTCTCTCTCTCTCTCTCTCTCTCTCTCTCTCTCTCTCTCTCTCTCTCTCTCTCTCTCTCTATCTATGTATCTATCTATCTATCTATCTATCTATCCCTCCATGTTTCTAGCTATAGTGACCTTCCTATTTTTTTCACCTATCTATTTATCAATGTATCTATTAGTCTGTTTACCCACCCATCTAAGTCTGTATCATTTTCTCGTTGACATTTTACATAACAATGTATATGCATGAAAGAATACCTGCTCGGTTCTTCTGACTGTTTGTATATTCATGCATATTGTTTATGTAGGCCCTATGTGTTTACCTTGTACCTTCTCTGCGTCTCTGCCTGTCAGTCTGTCTAAATGTCTGTAGTTTTCTATCTGTTTCCTTGTCTGTCCCTGATTCCATTAAATTATCATCTGTCCACCCAAAGTCTGTATTATTTTTCTTTAGCGTTAGAGCGGGTGATCTCCATCCATGCTTGGACACAACTTAACGGATCATCATGCATGGGGTCGAGAGGGCAGACGCCTGCAAGGTAAAAAGTTTATTCGCTATGAAATCAGTTATTTATTTAATCTAATCTGCCTTTTCTTAAGTCCCTATCAAACGGTTTCGCGCCACGCTTGATTGGTCACTGATCATGCGAGTGAACGTGAGCGTGAAAAAATGACGCGATGAAAGATGAATCTCCATCAGATCGTGACGTAGCGCGTGTGTGCTAACTTTACCCACTCTCGGAAGTCTCTATATCATCTTTTTGTTATTCTCCTCTCTGTATATCAATGAAACCACATCAAATACTTTTAAATCCAGTTTTAGAGTTTCAATATTTTCTTCAGGTAAGAAATGTTTGAATAAGCTACCAACAATCACTCACTCACTATCTAAACCATGTCGATCTAAGTGTTTAATGTGGTGTGACTCTTCTGTTACATTAAGAAGCGGATCTGGCTCGGCTAGATCTAGCTATCTTTACCTGGAGCAGCTCACACCGGAAACAGATACTTCTAGAACATTGAGGTCAGGTCGGATCTCTCTCCGACAGAGAAGAAACAAAGACAGGTAGCCGTCAGGTTAGCACAGGAACAATCTACTTATTCTAATCTCCACTTTCTTTGGTGTTTGGAGCAGCAATATTATCTTTCTTCTTCTCGCACAACTAATGTAATTTTTACATACTCCTGATTACACATATTTTTTTTTTTTTGTTTCTTTAATCGGACATATTGTTTTAATCGCCTTCATATTACCGAGCTCCTCTGGTAACAGCCTGTGTTTTACGTATCTATCTTGATTTTTCTCTCCCTCTCTTTCCCTCTTTCTATCTATTTTTTTATATCCAATTTTTCTCTCTCCCTCCCTTTCTATGTCTCTCTCTCTCTCATTCTCTTCATCTGGGTGCCTCTCTATGTCTATGTATGAATCTATCTAATCTTTATAATGACTATACAGCAGCCCTTCTGTTTTCCTAATCAATACAGGATTAAGACACTCATCTTGCACTAAGATTGTGGAAAGAGACGAAAAAGAAATAATGGAAAGAAAGAAAGGAACCTTGGCGAGCTCTACGTCTCTTCCCTTCACAATGACGGAGAAATAAAAGTCGATCTTTATTTCTTAGAATAGTTTGAGTTTTGTCATGGAATACACTCATACAAGATCCATCTCAACATGTTTACCTTTAACAGAAAATTATCATTTTGGACTTGGTTCAAAACTTCTGTTTCACACAGTCTCTTGAAACCTGCCACAGGAGAGCAGCTTACAAGTTTTATGTGGTGTCTTTGCTTGCTTCTCAATTACAAAAGTGATAAACAAAAAAAAAAAAAATATCCATCGCGGGAAAACCCTAGGGTAGAGGCGAAGAAGTTCTGTTTAATTTTATTTATTTTGTAAAAAGTTAGTTATATAGTCAGTTTCTTTGATGTGGTATGTGGCACTAACACTCGGCCGATTTACTGTTGACTGTCACCTGTGTGGTTTTAAAATATCATATCTCTCTCTCTCTCTCTCTCTCTCTCTCTCTCTCTCTCTCTCTCTCTCTCTCTCTCTCTCTCTCTCTCTCTCTCTCTCTCTCTCTCTCTCTCTCTCTCTCTCTCTCTCTCTCTCTCTCTCTCTCTCTGTCCAGTCACTCTCTTCCCCACCGAGACCCCTTTCCTGAACAACCGACCAGTAATTTCTCCAGTCTCCCTTGTGGAGCCCTAACACCTAATCCCTACCTAGTTATACAAACAGTTGTTTTTTTTTTTTTTCTGTTTTAATCAATCTATACAATATGGTACAATCCAAGAGGCAGTCTCAGACTAGGACAAAGAGGTGGTGCTTGAGCTCTTGGTGAATTACCAAGCTGGTGGTCTGGGCAGGAGAAAGAGGGAGGAATGGGCGAAAGACATCAGGGAGGGATATATATATTTATATATATATATAGTGTGTCCATTAAAAAGGAATGATGAGAAAATGTACCAACGTCTAAAATTACAAAGATAAATCAAGCTGGATAAAGAGCTAATGAAAGAGAGAGAGAGAGAGAGAGAGAGAGAGAGAGAGAGAGAGAGAGAGAGAGAGAGAGAGAGAGAGAGATGAAAAAAATAATTCAGAAGCAGCGAACAATAAATATATAGCGAAAGGGCAAGAAGAAAAAAAAAGCGGAACAAGAGAGAGATAGAGGGAAAAAAAAAACATTGACAGAGGTAATAGAGATAGAAAGAAAGTGATAGGAAGGAAATGTGCACTAATGCTTGTCGCTGTGTGTATGGTCTGTGTGTGTGTGTGTGTGGGAGGGGGAAGGGGGAATCAACAATACTCCACAACGCCTCCATAATTTGAGAAAGCAGAGAGTTTATAAAGCAATCGATTGTAACGCTTGATTGGACCGCGCCAAGACCTGGTGGCAGCCCCGTCAAGAGCCCGGCCCGTCACGCCTGGCTGCACCCATAGACCGCGGATAAATAATATATCAGTTCGACAGGGAAGCGAAGCGAAGAGTTTGTTCCATAAACAATGCCTGGAGATAAACTGAGGGATCTGGCTCTGTTCTAAGGCTGCCTGCGACAGTTACTTGTAGCCAGTATTGTTAACCTAGACTTGTGCTGGGATCTTCCAGGCTTACACCTCTTTCTTCTGGTACTTACAGATTATTTAATGATCCTTGAGTGTCCTACCAGGTTTCATAACTTTATGGGCGATCATTAAGTTGAATTCTTTACCGAGAATATCTGATGTAATACGCTGGAGAAACTAGACCTAATGAGGAGAAATTTGACAAAGTCAGTTAATTGTAGATGACTAATTAGATGAACATTTTAATAGGAATAAAGCAAGAGGGAGGAATAGGCTTTGGGGGTGGTGCGGCGTAATTGTAAAAATAAAGATAAATTCAAATGAACCAAAATATGAGGAGTAAAAAAGTTCAATGATAATAAACATAAATTTGGTGATTGATCATTGGTTTAAACATCGAAAGAAACAACACCAGCTGGTCTTTGTAAGGTGGAATGCTTATCTCAAGAACTGACTGGATCAAAGATAGCAAATGTGTGTCTGTATGTATGCGAGAGAGAGTGAGAGAGTGTGAGAGAGAATGAGAGAGAGTGAGAGAGATTCTGAGAGAGAGACAGAGAGAGAGGGACAGAGAGAGTGAGAGAGATTCTGAGAGAGAGAGAGAGAGAGAGTGAGAGAGAGAGACGAAGCAGCCGATAAAAATGGTGAAGAGGAAAAGAGAAAAGAGATGGCGGATAGAAAGTAGGATGGAAAGAGAGGGAAAAACTGAAAGAAAGGAAGGATTGGGAGCAAGAGAGACAAAAGGAGCGAAAATAGAAATGATCAATTAGGAAAGAAAAATCTAACAGAAAGGAATAAGTTGATTTGAAGCAAGTACAGAGTGAACAATTGCGTGTTTGTAAGTGTGAAAGATAAGAAGGAAAGAGACAGAGGAGATGAAAGAGTGAAAGAATGAAGAGAAAGAAAATAGATACATCAAGAAGTCTGACAGCAACACGGAATAGATAATAAAACACTTTGATCAATTTCTTAGGATACAGGAGATAGAGATGGACAGATAGGAAGAAAAGCAAAGTCTCAGATAGATAGATGTATAGATGCAAGTACGTTAGAAGAAAATAATTCAGACTGATTTAAAGATAGACAGATATTTACAAAGATAGATAGTTAGATGTATACATAGATAAGTTGATGGATAGATATTTTTACTTTTATAGATGTTAAGATAGATAGCCATGTAGAGATATAGTTTGGTTGATCGATAAATTAAAAAAAAAAGTTTGAAAACTAAAAAGCAAGGCAAAGGCGAATGAAACAAGAATCCCTAAAATTTTGACAGATTTTAAACTTACAAATATTTATGAAAGATGATATACAAATTACTAAATAATTAAATAAAGTGCCTATAAAACAATCGAAAAGAAAAGTAAATAAATGTCTAGTTGATTACGATAAAGCTGGACATTCAGTAAACAGTCGAAAAAAAAAAAACACGAAAAAAAAAAGAAATTAATCAGAGATAACCAAATGGGCTTGATAGTTTGAAAAGAAAAGAGAGAGAAGGTGTGTAAGAAAGAGAGAAAAACAGACATATACACCCACTCATACGGAAACAGACAAAGAAGAGATTTGAGACAGAGCAAACACAAAGAAAAAATTATAAAGACAGAGGTCATGATTTAACTTCTTTTTGTTTTTGTTCATTTTTTCTTTGTGGTTTTTAATCGTAACACATGTCTGGACAGCCAACCAGTTTCAATGCCTTTCACGAGACAAGAAAAAGACCACGCTGGAGAAAGAAACTCTCCATAATTAGATTCTAACGTTTTGTTAAGTTAAACAAAAGTAACCAAAACAAAATAATAAGGAGGTCCATAATTGAGGCTCGCCCAGCCGTTCAGACTCGCAGGCCTGAAGAGGTCCTGGTGTCCTCACCTGATTCACTCTCTTAACAAAAGTTGCACAATATTCTCCAATAAGGGGGAGGTCCGCCCCCTCCATACAACATAGAACAAACCATTCACCGAGCTTTTATAATACATCACGGCGTGAGAGAAACTGTCTAGTGCAGGGATTAAATAGCTAATTTACCTGAAGAGAAAACAGGTTTATAGAGAAAAACAAAAACAAAAAAAACCCACAGGATTCGTTTAACGAATAAAAGACTGTGACAATAATATTGTTATTGATTGATTTGATCTACACGTCCACTGCATCCTGTTGCTTCTCTCTCTCTATCTCTCTCTCTCCCTCTCTGTCTCTCTCTCTCTTCCTCTCTCCCTCTCCCTAACTCACTCACTAATTCTCTCTCTTGTTTCTCACTCTATGAGTCTCTCTCAAACTCTATCCCTTTACTTCTCTCTATCTATCTACATGATTTCCTTTTAAGATCCAGGGAAAAACAGCTAACCCAAATAAAAAAATCTTTTCTTTGATAACATTTTGATACGGCCATTCTGTTTTTCTCTCTACAAAACATGTCTCCAACAACACACGCTTGAAAAAGTTATGAAGAAAGAATGGGTTGTTCTTAAGCCTGTCTTATCAAAAAGAACAACTTTATTATCAACAATGAAACGAATTAGGCTTTTTTTAAGAATCAGATACGTTTGGACTTGTCACTCTATTCAACTGTTTACTTTTCCATGCTGTCATGCGGCGAGATAAAGCCTCGATCTATAATAAAAGCAAGGAACAGAACAAGCTAAAGCGCTATTGATTGGTTCTGTGAGAGTCTCGGCCATTCTTCATTAAAGAAATACGTGGTTCTCTATTGAAGGGTGGAAACAACAACAAATCAACTAAACAGGTGACTGAACCGTTCAGGATTCTACAATGATCGCAGAGCTAAGAGGTTCTGACGCTCATAACAGAACTACCACTAAGCTTATCACTACTACTACTACTACTACTACTACTACTACTACTACTACTACTACTACTACTACTACTACTACTACTACTACTACTACTACTACTACTACTACTAGTACTACTACTACTACTACTACTACTACTACTACTACTACTACTACTACTACTACTACTACTACTACTACTTCTACCACAACTCTACTACTAATACCACTACTACTACTACTACTACTACTACTACTACTACTACTACTACTACTACTACTACTACTACTACTACTACTACTACTACTACTACTACTACTACTACTACTACTACTACTACTACTACTACTACTACTACTACCAATACAACGACTGCTTCTGCTGCTGCAATTATTGCATTTTTCTTCTTCTTCCTCTTCTTCTTCTTCTTCTTCTTCTTCTTCTTCTTCTTCTTCTTCTTCTTCTTCTTCTTCTTCTTCTTCTTCTTCTTCTTCTTCTTCTTCTTCTTCTTCTTCTTCTTCTTCTTCTTCTTTTCTTCTTCTTCTTTTTTCTCCTTTTACTCTCCGACTTCTTATCTACCACTAAAATTGCTACTTTAACCAAATGCGAAACACTAGATTGGAAAAGGCTTTGACAAATAGATAACAGATCAGAAAAGCAAATCATTTAAAAGAATGATAAAAACCTCGGCACATGATCAAACGTAACAATTTATCAAACATGTGAGACTGAGGCAGATTATGCAGACAACGTTATCAGTGTTTCGTGAAAGACATAGATTTTTCACAAACTCTGACACTACTTCCTTAAGTCGCGCTACTTTTTGTGAATTTGTTTCTGAGTATCCCACAAAGCAGAATTAGATTTTATCTGTGTGTCGGTATAATTGTCTCCAAGTAGATTTGTCATTCTTAACTTCACTTCTATTGTATTCACTATTTCCATTTCATTATGGTATTGTCGACATTTGACATTGTGGCTTGGAAACTTTCGGCAACAACACTAGCTTCATTTCCTTTAGTGTCAGTTTGATCTCTTTCTGGGACTGCTCGCTCTATGGCTGTGTGTTTTGTGTTACTCTGCGTCTTTTTCCTATTTTTCTTTATTTTTCAGTATGGTTATCTGAACGTTATTTGTTTGGATCCTCTCTGTCCTCTATCCTGCCTGCATTGTTTTTTCAGGCTGTGCTTGTTTTTCTCATCATCTTCCTTCCTCTACAGCCCTCCCTTTCTATCTCTATCTATCATTCTTTCTATTTATTTGTCTTTCCTTCAATGATTGTATATGTCTGTCAATCTGTCAATTTATTTGTCCCTCTGTCTATCTTTCTCTTTCTGTGTTTCTCTCTGTTTCTCTGTGTATCTGTCTGTCTGTCTCTCTGCCTCTCTGTCTGCCTGTTTCTATCTCTCTCTCTCTCTCTCTCTCTCTCTCTCTCTCTCTCTCTCTCTCTCTCTCTCTCTCTCTCTCTCTCTTTCTCTCTTTAACTTTGCGTACTTTCTTTCTGTACTATCACTATGCTTGTATTTCCCTTTGTCTGTGACAACATGATTGTTTAAAATCAGTCCATTTTTTTATCAAGAATTTTCTTCCCATGCATATATTTTCCAGCATTGTCATTCACTGATGTGGCTTCTCTAGGAACAGTTATTTTTCCGCAACGGGCTTGCCATTCACGGTCATATTTAAACAATAGAAAATATCACGTTGGACTTGGTTTGTTTCCATTGCTACAACTTTGTGCTGGACTCCATTATATTCGTCCTTTAGAAGTCCAACTTGTCGAGTTGTTCGCTTCTCGAGCCACCAAGTTTGTCAGTACTGCAACCAGCGGGGAAAACTGTGACAGCGGGACAATTCCAAGAAATCAGTTGGAGTGTGTGTCACCTGGCAGCACACGCAGAGCAGCAGGTAGGATTGGAAGACCGGACCTCTCTGTTTGAAGGCCGAGCGTCTACAGCTGACTTCACACCAAACAGGCGTCAACATTGAGTTGAAAAAAAATCGTAGACATTTCTAAGAGAACAAATTGTAAGTTTCAACAAGCATCACTAAACCTCCCCTCAAACTCCATCTGATCGTCTAGCTGATCTTAACTTATCTCATCCGAGCTTTTTAATAGATACATAAAAAAACTACAAACCCCACATTTCCTAGGTGTCTCAACCTCGAGCCCACACAGGTGCTTTTCAAGTCAGAACAAATTGATCTGACGTATCAAAACAGTCCGTTTCACTGCCTGATATTATACGCTGATTACAGCTAGATTTGATGCGTTGCTCCTAGTGGGAAATCTGCACGGCTCAGTTGGGTTGAACCCCAGGCTGGTCTAGTCGGATGGGAGTTCGGATCTCAGTCCTATCTTTGAATTGAAGGAAGCTACCGTCTTAGCATTGGATTCTTCTATCTCACAGTAAAGTGTTTGGTACAGCTTGTAGCATGTGTTCTGTATGACAGTTAAGTATTTCTAACAGCTTGAAGCATGTGCTTCGAGAGACAGTAAAGTGTTTCTAACAGCTTATAGCGAGTGTTTTGTGAGATAGTGAAGTGTTTCGAACAGCTTGAAGCATGTGTTCTGTATGGCAGTGCAGTGTTTAGTACAGCTTGTAGCAAGTGTTCTGTATGACAGTACAGTGTTTAGTACAGCTTGTAGCAAGTGTTCTGTATGACAGTATAGTGTTCGGTACAGCTTGTAGCAAGTGTTCTGTATGACAGTACAGTGTTTGGTACAGCTTGTAGCAAGTGTTCTGTATGACAGTACAGTGTTTGGTACAGCTTGTAGCAAGTGTTCTGTATGACAGTACAGTGTTTGGTACAGCTTCTAGCAAGTGTTCTGTATGGCAGTGCAGTGTTTGGTACAGCTTGTAGCAAGTGTTCTGTATGACAGTACAGTGTTTGGTACAGCTTGTAGCAAGTGTTCTGTATGACAGTACAGTGTTTGGTACAGCTTGTAGCAAGTGTTCTGTATGACAGTACAGTGTTTGGTACAGCTTGTAGCAAGTGTTCTGTATGACAGTACAGTGTTTGGTACAGCTTGTAGCAAGTGTTCTGTATGATAGTACAGTGTTTGGTACAGCTTGTAGCAAGTGTTATTTATGACAGTGCAGTGTTTGGTACAGCTTGTAGCAAGTGTTCTGTATGACAGTACAGTGTTTCTAACAGCTTGTAGCGTGCGTTTTGTGAGACAGTTAAATGTTTCTAACAGCTTGTAGCATGTGTTCTGTATGACAGTAAAGTGTTTGGTACAGCTTGTAGCGTGTGTTTTTTGAGACAGTTAAATGTTTCTAACAGCTTGCAGCAAGTGTTCTGTATGACAGTAAAGTGTTTGGTACAGCTTGTAGCAAGTGTTCTGTATGACAGTACAGTGTTTGGTACAGCTTGTAGCAAGTGTTCTGTATGACAGTACAGTGTTTGGTACAGCTTGTAGCAAGTGTTCTGTATGGCAGTGCAGTGTTTGGTACAGCTTGCAGCAAGTGTTCTGTATGACAGTAAAGTGTTTGGTACAGCTTGTAGCGTGTGTTCTGTGAGACAGTTAAGTTTTTCTAACAGCTTGTAGATTGTGTTCTGTATGACAGTAAAGTGTTTGGTACAGCTTGTGGCGTGTGTTTTGCGAGACAGTTAAGTGTTTCTAACTGCTTGTAACGTGTGTTTTGTGAGACAGTTAAATGTTTCTAACAGCTTGTAGCGTGTGTTTTGTGAGACAGTTAAGTGTTTCTAACAGCTTGTAGCATGTATATCATGTGGCAGTTAAGTGTTTCTTACACCTTGCAGCATGTGAAGTATGTGCCAGTTTTGTTTAGTTACAGCTTGTAGTATGCATTGTGGGTGACACTAAAGTGTATTTTGCAGCTTGCAGTATGTGTTCTGATAGTGAAGGGTTTGTATAGCTTGCTTGTAGTATGTCTAGTGTGTGACAGTTAAATGTTTCGTTCAGGATGTAGGATATGTTTTGTGTAGTGTAACAAGCCAGCCGACTTTCACTTAAATGATAGCGACCGAGCAGTCTATCTCCTGTATAAAGTTAACCTCATCGCGAAGTCAAGATCTAGCAGGGATAAAATCCTGGTGCTGTGAGTGACCTGTTATCTGAGACAAAATCTAGGCAAGCCTTAGTTTTATATCAACGACCTATCATAACACGAATATAAGAAACCTTTTGTTAATTTTCGTTTATGTTGTAACACGTAAAAAATTCGTTAAGTATTTCTATTTAAACAGTTTGATTATTTGAAGATAATTGTAAAAATGAAAAGGAAGTTTGAAATAGAGGGTGGGTTTCATAATTTTACATTTTGTGGGAGAGTAATCATTGCTAGTGAAACTTTACTGTGCGATTATTTCCTGAATCATTGTTCTATAGAACAGAGTGACACACACTGATGTTCGCAATTTCACGAAGAGTTTTGCTACCTTATACCCTACTTCTTCCAATGCTAGAAGAACTGGCAGCTTTATTTTTAGATCGAATATGAAAAAAAAAAGTCTTGGCGATAGAATCAATAAGTACATACAGAGAACGAATAAAAAGCAGGCAAATTAAAATGCAATACTTTCACTTAAGAGCCAACCAAAATACAATGTTTTTGATTAATACAAGGTTAAGGTAGATAAACACATAGAAAGATAAATAAATAGATAGAACGAAAGATAAATACTGATTTTTCATAATATATACATATATATATATATATATATATATATATATATATATATATATATATGAAGTGAGTGATGAGGAAATAGATAGATATATAGATATAAAGATAGACAATAGATCGATAGGGAGACAGATAGATAGATGGATAACTAAATTTAAGTGTCTTTTTTTAAGCTCATACATTTTGTTCCTGTTTCTTTGCTCCTGTCCATCTTTGTCTCCTCTTCTGTCCTCCTACATTCTCACTCTATTTTCCAATCCTTTTTTTCACCTATCTTTCTCGAATTTGTTCTTTGCTCCCTTTCTCATTTTTACTGATTCTTACCATCATAACTTCCCCTACCCCCCGTCTCTCTCTCTCTCTCTCTCTCTCTCTCTCTCTCTCTCTCTCTCTCTCTCTCTCTCTCTCTCTGTCTCTCTCCCTCTCTCTCTCTCTCTCTCTCTCTCTCTCTCTCTCTCTCTCTCTCTCTCTCTCTCTCTCTCTCTCTCTCTCTCTCTCTCTCTCTCTCTCTCTCTCTCTCTCTCTCTCTGAGTCTCGTTCTTTGTATCTTTTATTTTTTTTCGATATATTACGATAACTTATATTTCATCTCTGCTTCTGTCTCTGTCACCCCCTTCCCCCCTCCACACGTCCCACACAAACAAACAGAAAATTTCTTTCTTTCTCTCTCTTTCTCTTTCTAAGTGTAAAGTCTTCTTTTTGTTTGTTTGTTTGTTTGTCCGTGACCCCAACAGGTGGTGACCTCTCACAGCTATGACATTTTCCTACTATTGTGTTACGAAAATTTCCGCTCAATTCTCGCAAAGCAGAATCTGTGCATGAGTGACCTTTGACCTTGACAGCTCACCCAGTCACGACAATCTTGACAGGCCAGGTATGGTGATACACGATAGGCCAGGTCACATCATCCTCATCCTGGCATTACGATTACATGTACTATTATTGTTGATAGCACCACTACTACTTCTATAACTTCTACTACTACTACTACTACTACTACTACTACTACTACTACTACTACTACTACTACTACTACTACTACTACTACTACTACTACTGTTACTACTACTACTACTACTACTACTACTACTACTACTACTACTACTACTACTACTACTACTGCTGCTGCTGCTGCTGCTGCTACTACTACTACTGCTGCTGCTGCTGCTGCTACTACTACTACTACTACTACTACTACTACTACTACTGCTGCTGCTGCTGCTGCTACTACTACTACTACTACAACTACTACTACTACTTCTACTACTACTACTACTACTACTACTACTACTACTACTACTACTACTACTACTACTACAACTGCTACTGCTACTACTACTATTACAACTACTACTGCTACTACCACTACTGCACTACTACTGCTGGAGACAGAGAGAGAGACAGACAGGCAGACAGGCAGACAGATAGAGTCAGAGACAGAGAGACTGAGAAGCTAAGAAAATACACAGAAGGAAATGTGATTATGGAGCAAAAGAAGGAAGGAGGGACAAATTAATGACATTAATTTAAAGCGAAGAAAGCAAAGTCAGATACATCTAGGTTATTCCTTGAAAACAAAGAGTTGGCCAGGTGGGATGAACATGGCCAGGTTGTGTTTGGATCTAAAAGATTAATCAGGAGACATGCGATAAGGTAGAGAAGTTGGACCATAACTGTGTACCAAGCTAGCTAAAGCGGAGATATTTTTACCAACCCCCGGATAACCAGCAGCTGTTTGTATGAACCCTCAGCCGAGTGGCGTAATCTGATTGGAGAGAAACAATGTGTTTCTAGATCGCCAATGAGAATGGGTACCAGGACGGTCGGTAGGCAATGCTGTTATCAGCAGACAATGTAGTAACGTGGTGTGTTCTTCACAGGTTCAAGTAATGACAATCACTGCAGGTGTGCGGACACGGTATATGCGGGATGTTGGTTTTATCGGGGTTTCATGACCTCTCGGGGGGGGGGGGGTCCGGAATGCGGGACTGGAAGAGACAGGGGGCGTGGGACATAAAGAATAAACACAATGGGGGTGATGCGAAATATAGGCAGGCGGAGAGGAAGAAATGGAGTGTGTGTGTGTGTGTGTTAAGTGGATGGAAGGTGAGTTTTTTTGTTTTTTTTTGTTTTTTTTTTAACAAATCCATGACAATCAATTCGAATTATCTTCAACCTTGGGTGCCGCTGAGTTCACGGGCTGTACCCAACTGTCTGGTGGTTCACTCGAGGTTTGAACCCTCTGGCCTTCCTCCTTGTCAGTCCAACGTTTTATCTACTGAACTGACTGACGCTCCGTGGATTATCTCCCCTCCCAATGTCATCTCCCAGGTTCAGATCCGACCTGGAATCCTAGATCTTTCTATCCAGCTCTGCACCCCTCAGGCTCTCACATCACGGCTAAGGTTCTACAGTGATGTCCCTCCCCCCTCCCCCTCTCCCCACCAGACCCCCCCCCCTCCCCCCACTCCTTATTTGCAACAATCATCGACAGGAAGGTCAGAACTGGAGCGATACGTCCAACAATCTCCTCCAGCTCCAGAGAGGGATCCGAACAGCACAATCTTGCAAGTTAGGCGCGATGCTGTATGATCACCAACACTACTTGATCACATGATCAATGTCTTGTTAGGCCAACGATTTAAGCAATCAACAAAGAATAAGCGGTTATTTGGGATTAAAATAAAAAAGGCACGATTTTATGTTGAATACAGTAAATGTTTGAATAATAAGAATAGAATGATTACGATGAAGAATAAAAACAATTAAAAGAAAACAGGATAAGAATTATAGAATGTAAGTAATGGGTCATTCTAATGATGGTAACTTGCGTCGTATGCTGCTTCACATTTATTTAATCGCTGAAAAAAATGTACAATGAAATATCAGTTACTCGTTCTGATAAAAATGCAAAACTTCTGACATCTCTCTCTCTCTCTCTCTCTCTCTCTCTCTCTCTCTCTCTCTCTCTCTCTCTCTCTCTCTCTCTCTCTCTCTCTCTCTCTCTCTCCCTGTCTCTCTCTCCCTCTCTCTCACCACTGACCCTACCCACACGATTTAATCTACTGCTCACTCACTCCCCCCTACTGACCCATCCCTACTCACGAGTCATGTAAACAAAGACCAGAGCAGATTCCCTTCCATGCCGATAGCGCCCTGGTCAGAATTTGGTCTTGTTGGTCAACCCGCTCACACACTCTGGTCAGAAAGTGTGGTCACTTGATACGGTCATTGTGGGTGTGATGCCTCAGGATTCCGTCGATTTAGTAAACCCTGGTCAAGAGAGCCAGATCTAGGTCCTAACCTAAAATAGAACCCACTGCCCGGTAACCAGTAGGAATCTTGTCCCTTTGTTCTCGTTATACGAGGAAAAAAATATGATTTCTCTTCACGCTGATCTACTTAATGATACACACACGCACACACACACACATATTTATATATATATATGTATATAAATATCTCGCCCTTTCTCTCTTTCTCTCTTTGTCTGCTTCTCACTCACTCACTCGCACTCTCTCTCTCTCTCTCTCTCTCTCTCTCTCTCTCTCTCTCTCTCTCTCTCTCTCTCTCTCTCTCTCTCTCTCTCTCTCTCTCTCTCTCTCTCTCTCTCTCTCTCTCTCTCTCTCTCTCTCTCTCTCTCCCTTACTTCCTTCTTCCTTTGCTTTTCCCCCTTCGCGCAACACTTCAGCTGTCTTTGAATATTAAAGTAATTCATTTTTTTCCTCAGTTCATTGGTTGATGTAGTGTAATCAATCTATAAAAGTCACTTGTTAACATTATTTTCCTTTCTTTTTTCTTTTCTTTTTAAGGTTTTTTAATACCTTTACTGATTTTTATCAAATGAATCGTCCTTGCAAAGCAATGTTGCAATACGTTAAATAAGAATAAAAAATAATACAAAAAAAATGAAAATTCATTCTAAACCCACATTCTTAGCAGCATGTAAGCATTTTTGTAACATTTTCTTTGAGTTTTTTTTTTTTTCATTACTGGTTTTTTTTTTTTTTTTGTTAACTCAGTTCATATCTTACACTTGTGTATGTCATTTACAATAGTTTTTTCTAGGGATCTCGCCCAACACATTCTCTCACTCTCTTTCGGCTTTATATATATATATATATATATATATATATATATATATATATATACATGAAATTAGGATTTAACTGAATCTAACATCAACTTACCCTTTTAATTCTTTTCTTCCTTCTGTATCTTCCCCTGCCCCCTCCTCCAACCCCTTCCGCTAACACAATTTCCCTTCCGTGACCTCCGCTTTAAGGTGAGAAACCCTCGGCTGCTAGCCTCTCTCTCTGTTCGTCAGTGTGTCCATCTCCCTCCAAACAGCGGCGGGAGGATCCACTAGATAATAATACCATCGGAACACTCCACCCCATTTCCTCTCCGCTCGTGCCTTTAGCCGCTAACGAAATCACTCCATTACCCTCCCCCCCCTGCCCCCAACTTCCCTCCCCCCCCTCCCTCTCGCTACCCCATTTCCTCTTTTCCAGTCACTCACCACCAAATTCTCGTGGCATCCAGCAGTACTCGCCAAGACAAACTCCCCACAGGCCCGTCACAAGTGGGTAATTACATACAACAAATTTCCTCACGTCTCTTTAAGAGCCCGCCTTCTTATCAACCTAGCAGACAGAATTGACCTTGTTCCCAAATCTAACCTCATTGGTCAGTGGAAGCCAGGGCAGCGCTGACCACTCAATGGGTCAGTGTAGAGCAGGAGAGAGAGAGAGAGAGCCGTACGGTGCCCATCATATCTTAATCCACAACCATAGAACAATATTCCCTTCCCCCCCTCCCACTTTTACAAACTGCTCCCTCAACCAAAAGTGTTCCAAATGATCACCACAATACGCCCCCTCCTCCCTCCCCCCTCTCTCTCTCCTCCCCTCCCCTCCCCAGAGAAGGTCCGGACCTCAGTCATCAGTTCCTCTGGTCGACGGGCACCTCCTTTGGAGCACCATCAGGCCAGGTTTGCCAAAGTGACTCTTTGATCCAGTTAGTCGCACCTCCGGTAATTGGGACACTCGGCTATCATAAACCTTATATTTGGAGAAGAAGAGTAATTATGTATAAAATATTTGTTTGATTATTTGATATCGCAAGTCCACAATAAGGTTAAAGCTGCCTTTTCTGCACACCAGAGAAGCCGTCGTCGGCAGGGTGGCTCTCCCATGATGGAAGTCCTTGAAGATATCAGGATGGACTCTCTAACCCGACAACCATTGGCGCTCCATAGGAGAAAGAAAGAAAGAAGAAGAAGAAGAAGAGGAGGAGGAGGAGAAAGAGGAGTAGTAGTAGTAGTAGTAGTAGTAGTAGTAGTAGTAGTAGTAGTAGCAGCAGCAGTAGTAGTAGTAGTAGTAGTAGTAGTAGTAGTAGTAGTAGTAGTAGTAGTAGTAGTAGTAGTAGTAGTAGTGATGGTAGTAGTAGTAGTAGTAGTAGTAGTAGTAGTAGTAGTAGTAGTAGTAGTAGTAGTAGTAGTAGTAGTAGTAGTAGTAGTAGTAGTAGTAGTAGTAGTAGTAGTACTAGAGTAGTACTAGTAGTAGTAGTATTAGCAGCAGCAGCAGCAGCAGTAGTAGTAGTAGTAGTAGTAGTAGTAGTAGTAGTAGCAGCAGCAGCAGCAGCAGCAGCAGCAGTAGTAGTAGTAGTAGTAGTAGTAGTAGTAGTAGTAGTAGTAGTAGTAGTAGTAGTAGTAGTAGTAGTAGTAGTAGTAGTAGTAGTAGTAGTAGTAGCAGCAGTAGTAGTAGTAGCAGAAAAAGTAATTGTTTTTAATGTAAGTAATTTATATTTGATTTTCATATAAATAAAAACAACACCATAGTAATAAAATGATACTTATGTCTGTCTGGGAGCGAGAAGCTGGCTGATTCAATATTGTCGATAAACCAGATGTCAGTTAAGCGGGTGTTGTGCTCGTGGAACCTTACACCCCTCTTATTTAGTTCTCAGTGTGAGCTCTGGCCAACCACTAAACCCTGATGAGTAGAAGCATCGATAGGTTCCTCACTATGTAATCCCTCTTTCTCTCTCTCTCTCTCTCTCTCTCTCTCTCTCTCTCTCTCTCTCTCTCTCTGTCTTTCTTTCTTTCTCTCTCTCTCTGTCTCTCTCTATCTATCTATCTATCTCTTTCTCTCGCTCATTCTCTCTCACTCTCTTTCTTTCAATGTGTGGGATTTTTTTTTCTCTCATATTTTCCTCTCTTTCTGTCTGACCTTGGCTGATTAATTCTCTCTCTCTCTCTCTCTCTCTCTCTCTCTCTCTCTCTCTCTCTCTCTCTCTCTCTCTCTCTCTCTCTCTGTCTCTCTCTCTCTCTCTCTCTCTCTCTCTCTCTCTCTCTCTCTCTCTCTCTCTCTCTCTCTCTCTCTCTCTCTCTCTCTCTCTCTCTCTCTCTCTCTCTCTCTCTCTCTCTCTCTCTCTCTCTTATCTTGGCTCACTCCCACGACCGCTTAACCTCTCACCCGTATCACCTCTTTGATCATTCATTTTATCGGAAAAGTTTTTGCTAATCCTTTACTTCCACTAATCATGACAATCCCTACACTGATCTCTCCAACTTCAACTGTTTCCAATATTTACATGACATTTCACAGCGAATTATCATCGACCCCTTACATCTGTTTCTTTACTCATTACGGTTCATTAAAAGTGATTCTCCCAGTAGAGCATGGGAAATAATTCGGAAGCACAATAGGTTTAACAAACAAAAATAAATAAAAAAAATATTTAAAAAAAGACAAAAGATAGGTCCAGTGAACCTCTAAATTTTACAAAACAATGCACGACACGTCCTTGTGTAGCTTCCCTGCTGTCCAGAACCTTCCGTCAGTGACGGCATTCACCAGTCTTAACCTCCAAGTCCACCCACCGATAGGGGCCTACAAATGCCGACCTCTTCACACTAAAGGTCAATTATTGTTATGGATTCATGGCCAGATCTCTCTCTCTCTCTCTCTCTCTCTCTCTCTCTCTCTCTCTCTCTCTCTCTCTCTCTCTCTCTCTCTCTCTCTCTCTCTCTCTCCACTCCCAGGTCTGTTGCTTATAACACCCAACCGTGAACTTCCCTTATAGCCAGGCTCGTGCAGCTCTCATGTAAGTCTTTTAGAACAGCGAGCAGCAAATCACCTGGTTGGGTGGCCTCAGACTGATTATTTACCCAAACAGCCAATCAGTCTTGCCATCAATCTACAAACCAGTTTATTGCTCTGTAGAAAATAAAATACATATGGTAAATCAGAGGGCTTCTAGACATGGGTGGATGGGTCAGGGAGGGTGTATGGAAGGGGGCTGGTGTTGGAGTTGAGGGAATGTAGTTCAATCTACAATCTGAAAAAGGTGGACTTCTCATTTACATAGTAATTTAGGATGTACTTTGATAATGTTTTATTTATCTGTCTATCCTTGTCATTCTTCTGTCTATTTATTTATATTTTCCTGTCAAATCCATTTCCTTCATTATTAGTTTTTCGTCTCTTTTGCTTTATTTCTTCTCACTTCTGTACTTTTTTCCATTTTATCTCAACTCTCTTTGTTTCACTCCATCCCTTGTCTTCTCTCTCTTCACTCTCTCTTTTTCTCTCTCCATTTCTCGTCTTCTCTCTATACCCTTACCTCTCTCCCACTCCTATTGTATGTTTCTTCAGCATTCAGCTTATTTAACCAACCACTCAAGTTTAACCTATCATAAAATCAGTAATTTATAAAACCTGACGGCTGATTCTGTCTGTCCTTGTGACACAACGACCTTCACGCAGTTCCACTTTACGCTATCGACAGCGGGAGTGAGTTTGTAATCTCACCTACACTACCCTTCTCTGTCGACAGCGGGAGTGAGTTTGTAATCTCACCTACACTACCCTTCTCTGTCGACAGCGGGAGTGAGTTTGTAATCTCACCTACACTACCATTCTCTGTCGACAGCGGGAGTGAGTTTGTAATCTCACCTACACTACCATTCTCTGTCGACAGCGGGAGTGAGTTTGTAATCTCACCTACACTACCATTCTCTGTCGACAGTGGGAGTGAGTTTGTAATCTCACCTACACTACCATTCTCTGTCGACAGCGGGAGTGAGTTTGTAATCTCACCTACACTACCCTTCTCTGTCGACAGCGGGAGTGAGTTTGTAATCTCACCTACACTACCCTTCTCTGTCGACAGCGGGAGTGAGTTTGTAATCTCACCTACACTACCCTTCTCTGTCGACAGTGTGAGTGAGTTTGTAATCTCACCTACACTACCCTTCTCTGTCGACAGCGGGAGTGAGTTTGTAATCTCACCTACACTACCATTCTCTGTCGACAGCGGGAGTGAGTTTGTAATCTCACCTACACTACCATTCTCTGTCGACAGTGGGAGTGAGTTTGTAATCTCACCTACACTACCATTCTCTGTCGACAGTGTGAGTGAGTTTGTAATCTCACCTACACTACCATTCTCTGTGGACAGTGTGAGTGAGTTTGTAATCTCACCTACACTACCATTCTCTGTCGACAGTGGGAGTGAGTTTGTAATCTCACCTACACTACCATTCTCTGTGGACAGTGGGAGTGAGTTTGTAATCTCACCTACACTACCCTTCTCTGTCGACAGTGGGAGTGAGTTTGTAATCTCACCTACACTACCCTTCTCTGTCGACAGTGGGAGTGAGTTTGTAATCTCACCTACACTACCCTTCTCTGTCGACAGTGGGAGTGAGTTTGTAATCTCACCTACACTACCATTCTCTGTCGACAGCGGGAGTGAGTTTGTAATCTCACCTACACTACCCTTCTCTGTCGACAGCGGGAGTGAGTTTGTAATCTCACCTACACTACCCTTCTCTGTCTGCCTCAGGTCTACACCGAATGCTTGATCAATCAGTCCAGCTGTCAACCAACCAAAACAGCTCCATTAATCGACGTATTTTTTATAATGTTCCATTCCATTTACAGATGGCTTTTAAAAAACCTATGGAATGTTAGTGACATAAGGTCCAAGGGAGGTAACAAGAAATATTTTAGCACAAATCAAATTTTCAACTTATTCAAACTGAAACCTTGTTTTTTTTTTTGTTGTTGTTTGTTTTATGTTTTTTTACGGGGGGGGGTGGGGGGGGGGGGTTGCTTATTATTAATATTTTTATATGTTAATGTTTCAAATAAAGTAGGGCGATATTGTTGATAAGGTGTTACTTCAAAAAGTTTCGCTCAGTATTTTTCAGACTAACGCTTTCCTACAGCATAATGTAACAATGGCGAACTGAACTGCTTTCATTTTTTCAAGCCCAGAATTGATGAATGTTTGTTCAATCTATATAGATAAAAATGTGCTTCATATGTAGATTAATATGTCTTATATTGTTTTAAGTATTTTCAAGGAGCATTTCGATCTAACTTTATATCAAGCAGCTACAATTTAATTAAAAAAACCGATATTTTAACATTATATATTGTATTTACAAACCAAGAATTTCGACCAATAATCTTTTTTACTTCAAGGATTAAACGAAGAAAATACTTTAAAAAGTATCTGAAATTCCTCTTTTTAAAAAAATCCAAACGTTTCGAGTTTTTTAAGCTTTCACTTTCTGTAATAATGGAACAGCGGTTTTGATCCAGTTTCGATCTGGATCATTAGTAGCAGACGACTCAGGCGGAGTCTGGCTTGAGAGGATCGATCCACATCCACCTAGGTCAAATTAAGATTACAGCAAGGAGAAAGAATCTTAAGTTTTATAGTCCGTGATTTTCTTCCGAAATCTTCCAGAACTCTTGTAAAATCTAAATACCCAAAAGTTAAGAGAGGATAAGCGGTTTAACATAATAGTGGTTACCGATTGGTTCTTGATTTAGTTCAGTTATTTATAAACATACAATACAGTTACCGTGGTCATAAACTAATGATTATGCTGTGATATACGATACAAAAGAAAGTTGATACACAGCGAACACTCGTTAATTCCGGTCTTATAGAACAACGTATCTAATCAGCAAAGATGTGACATAATGCCCATTCATTACTTTTATTTCGTAATTTCTCCCCTGCACTTCGTAAATAAATTTTTTGTCAAAACTTAGACTCAGCTCTAAAAGCTTGCAACGATATTCTTCACAATTGGTTTGAAGACACACAAAAAAATACACAAATAAAAACACAACTTTAAGAGAGTTTAAATAGAGCAGAGCTGCAGACTTTAACAAACCCTTAGATCACCATACTTGAACACTTCTTCTATGATATAAATTATAAAATCACTCACTCAATCAATCAATCAATCAATCAACCCAGTTCGATACAAGATTCACATAACCCACTCTTGTCTTTCCTAGCTAAGATATCTTCAGCTGGCGACACAAAGAAAAGATCTACAAGCCAAGTGATTCCACGGGATCACCCCTCTTTCCCCTCTACTGGCGTAGCGAGGTTTGGTGGACTCTCAGCAAAGATATACCGGTAGATCTAATTTAAACTTCAGCACTTCGTGTTCCTTTTAGAATGTTGATTCTTAAACTTGATACACTCTGATTTTGCTTGGCCGCTAACAAAGAAGAAGCATGGTGCTGAAAGGTCCAAAAGAAATTGTAGCATGGTACTCTCTAGCAAGGTACTCTCTAGCATGGTACTCTCTAGCATGGTACTCTCTAGCATGGTACTCTCTAGCATGGTACTCTCTAGCATGGTACTCTCTAGCATGGTACTCTCTAGCATGGTGCTCTCTAGCATGGTACTCTCTAGCATGGTACTCTCTGGCATGGTACTCTTTAGCATGGTGCTCTCTAGCATGGTACTCTTTAGCATGGTGCTCTCTAGCATGGTACTCTCTAGCATGGTGCTCTCTAGCATGATACTCTCTAGCATGGTACTCTCTAGCATGGTGCTCTCTAGCATGGTGCTCTCTAGCATGGTACTCTCTAGCATGGTACTCTCTAGCATGGTACTCTCTAGCATGGTACTCTCTAGCATGGTACTCTCTAGCATGGTACTCTCTAGCATGGTACTCTCTAGCATGGTACTCTCTAGCATGGTACTCTCTAGCATGGTGCTCTCTAGCATGATACTCTCTAGCATGGTACTCTCTAGCATGATACTCTCTAGCATGTGCTCTCTAGCATGGTACTCTCTAGCATGGTACTCTCTAGCATGGTACTCTCTAGCATGGTGCTCTCTAGCATGGTGCTCTCTAGCATAGTACTCTTTAGCATGGTGCTCTCTAGCTTGGTGCTCTCTAGCATGGTACTCTCTAGCATGGTGCTCTCTAGCATGGTGCTCTCTAGCATGGTACTCTCTAGCAAGGTACTCTCTAGCATGGTACTCTCTAGCATGGTACTCTCGAGCATGGTGTAGAACACAATTTGCAACCTGTAGAAAAATCGGTACAGTTTATTATTATTATCATTATTATTATTATTATTATTATTATTATTATTATTATTATTATTATTATTATTATTATTATTATTATTATTATTATTAGGTAATAAGGATAGCTAAGGGTCTGGATATTGTCTAGCTTTTGTTGTTGTTAATGTTGATTTTGTTGTTGTTTTAGTTATTGCTGTTGTCGTTGCTGTTGTTGTTGTCGTTGCTGTTGTTCTTGTTGTTGCTGTTGTTGCTGTTGTTTTGATGAATCCATTGTTTTAAAGAATGCCACCAGGCATTGTAATATCAATATCATTTCAATGTTCCTTTTTTTTAACTCTATATTGTGTACGAGCATTTTTTGTACCGCTCCGCGAAGCCGTACTGGTCTGAGTGTTGATCAACAAGCTTCACTGGAGGTTTGTGTTTCAACTCGTGGAAACATGTAGTTAACATTATCAAAACCAGGTGTTGAGGAGATAACAAAACGTTTTATCTGATAGGACCACAAAGAGGCTGAATAGAAACTTGTAGATAGTTTTATATGTTTATCATCAGTTTATCTTTGAGTACGATGAAACAACTGTGAAGAAGAGAAAAATATCATGCGCTAAATCTTGGATGGCCATGGTTCTCTCTCTCTCTCTCTCTCTCTCTCTCTCTCTCTCTCTCTCTCTCTCTCTCTCTCTCTCTCTCTCTCTCTCTCTCTCTCTCTCTCTCTCTCTCTCTCTCTCTCTCTCTCTGTTTATAACACTTCAGCTACAAAGCTTTTAAATACTCGTCAATATATTTTTGCAACTTTTCAGGGTTAAAACGTGTCTTTGAAAAAATAGACGATAGAGTGATAGTGCGTGGAAGAAGACTAGGAAACAATGTTATCTAAAAAAAAAAAAGAAAAAAAGACAGAGACCAACCTGTGATGTTGGTTTATCCTGTCAACTTCAGCCTGTGATCGTCAGACTCCTGCAGTTTAGTAGCCTAGCCTCCGTCAGGCAAGGAAACTTGGAGGGCGCGACCCAGCAGGAATCAACAGGACATTTTATTAACTTTTCCAGTTATGTTGGAAAGAACAAACCAAAACAATAGCAAGCCACTTGCAGGGAAATAAGAGGCGTTTTTCTTTCTTTCTTCTTCTTTTTTAAAAGAGTGGGGAATAGTGGAACTCAATAAAACAACAAAAGTGTTTTTCAAACTATGTTACCTGCAGATTTGATAATTTTTTTTACCTGAGTTTCCTGAGTGAATTTGTGCGCTGCCAAACGAGACTAATCTTAGTTACCAAAGAATCTGGTCAAAGATCAGTAAATTATGATATTATCAAAACTAAACAGTCAATAAATCGACAAAAACAATCTCAAAATCACCCGCGTTAGTGGCCCAATCGGAAACGTTTAGTGACTGATATTGCTCGATATAGCCTGCCCACAGAAACGGCTATGCTTTCCGTTTTTGTTGTTTTTTTTACCGCATCGAGTTCCCCGTGCAAGAGGGAAAGGGTTGGGAGTGCAGGACCCCATACTCAGATGCCATGTGACAGACCCGGAGTGAAGGTGAGCCCGCCGATCTGATGGTAGCGACACGGCCTACGTCACTCAACAAATACAATCATAACTGTCGGCCTCGGTTCGAAACTTTACTCAAACTAGACCCAACTTCATTTCACTTGAAATGACCCTTTAAATTATTTCCCCAGGAGTTGATGGGATAGCGGTTTCAGCTGGTGGTCATTCTGTGAGCTGACAGACCAGAGTCCAGCGAGAACATGCTGGGTGACAGATATATCGACGCTATATGGAACCTGGGTAATCCCTGGCTCCTATTGACCTCTCGGTATCCGCAGGGTATCTTAACTTAACCACACGTCCTGGCTAGCGTGTCAGTTCTGAGCCAGACATGAAGGCAGGTTTCCACGTGGAGTGCTCAGACAGGACCTGGTCACGAGGAGCAGTTCGGGAACCCCCGGCGTGAGTGTTGGGAGAGTTAGCAGACAGGACCTGGTCACGAGGAGCAGTTCGGGAACCCCCGGCGTGAGTGTTGGGAGAGTTAGCAGACAGGACCTGGTCACGAGGAGCAGTTCGGGAACCCCCGGCGTGAGTGTTGGGAGAGTTAGCAGAGAGGACCTGGTCACGAGGAGCAGTTCGGGAACCCCCGGCGTGAGTGTTGGGAGAGTTAGCAGAGAGGACCTGGTCACGAGGAGCAGTTAGTGAACACCCGGCGTGAGTGTTGGGAGAGTTAGCAGACAGGACCTGGTCACGAGGAGCAGTTCGGGAACCCCCGGCGTGAGTGTTGGGAGAGTTAGCGTGCATGGCAGGAAGGCAAACATGTCATTAATCAATGGAGGAAACCATTGATTAGGGCAGGGGAAGGGGAGAGAACTAGCCTATTGAGAGGACAAATCAATAACACCTTCTCTTCCAGGGGAGACAATCTGGTTACTTTAGTAAATGCTGAGGAGGACGTTTTGTCAGAATTGATGTAGGAGAGAAAACTGGGAAGGGAAGAAGGGAAAAATAGAGGAGGGGGGTGGGGAGAGGTTAAGAGGAAGAGAGAGAGAGAGAGAGAGAGAGAGAGAGAGAGAGAGAGAGAGAGAGAGAACGAGAGGTAGGAACTGATCAGTATATAATAGAGTGATGGACGAAAAACAAATCAATTTGATGAGAAATAATGACAGAAAGCCTAAAGAAGACAAGGTGAAAGGCGACCCCGGGAAAAAATTTTACAGCTTTGGACTAGTGTAATTATATGAACAACATAGATAGACAGACAGATAGATCTAGAAAGACGGATAGGTCTATTAAGATGGATTTTCAAATAGCAAAAAGATAAATAGATCGATTGATACTGAAAAGTTGATTTACATTTAGATATGGTTATGGATAAATAAATGTATAGAATAGATAAGAATAAATAGAGATAGACAAAGAGAGAGAGAGAGAGAGAGAGAGAGAGAGAGAGAGAGAGAGAGAGAGAGAGACAGACAGACAGACAGACAGACAGACAGACAGACAGACAGAGACAGACAGACAGACAGACAGACAGACAGACAGACAGACAGACAGACAGAAATTATAATAGGGAAAACAGTGAAACTTGTAATTATTGATTACAGGCAATAGCTAGACATGTTCTACCCGTAGTCTTCATTTTATTCATGGACACATCGCTGGTCTTTATCTCTGTACTCTCTGCCTCTATCTTTGCGTCGCTCTCTCTCTCTCCCTCTCTCTCTCTCTCTCATTGTCTCTCCATCCATCTTCCTCCTGTTCAAGATGTCACACCTTTCAGCAGCCGTGCATTATTTCAATATGAACGATTTCTAACTAATTATGTGTGGTGCTACACTTGAGTGCAGTTTTTATCCCAACCCCGGCCCGCTTTACGCGACCAGACACCATGAATTATGCACAGAATCTCCCTACACCAGTCCATTGCTGCCCTGCCTGCCTCACACACACACACACACACACACGCTGCTCTCCTGAGCTCCCGACACCAGACCCAACTGTAGCTGAGTTGCTCAGAGGTTTCTGGTACTCACTCTCGTTGATCGAGTCTCGTCGATTGACCTGATCGTCAAAGCATCTGAACTAAACCCCAGGTACTTAAAGCTGTGTGGAGTTTGCAGCGGATGCCACAGCTACATTATCTAACTATTTTTTTTTTTTTTGTAGTGTTATAAATTTTTTTAAGCACTGCATGAAGTCTTTCTAGAGCAATAATTACTAATGAGCAATAAGAAAATAATGATCTGTCCATGCTTTTTGTTTTTCTTTTAAGACATGCTCTTCGTGCAAATTTGTTTTCTATTTGTAATTTTTCTTTTTTATTTTATAATATATAATCACATGAGTCTCATTAAGCCAACTATATTTATTTTTTTATTGCGAGGGGGGACAAGTAAATTCCTCGAAAAATTCGCTACCCTCCCCATCCTTAATAATACACAATGTTGTTTGTTCAACTGAATACCAATCGCATTTAACAAAGACGCGAATACTTGTGTTCCGATTTGATAGCAGCCAAGTTTTGCTCCTTAAGCTGAGAAAATTGAGGAAGTTGGGCCCGAGTTGCAGTCACTTGATGAGATATAATGTACTTCTGTTGGCGCCGCGCCGCTCTTCAACCTCTGGACTTTCCTCCCCTTCCCTCAAGCCCGCCAGGCGGCAGCTCTGTCGTCTCACAAACATCCTAAATAGAGTCATCAACTCACTGGTCACTCTTCATTCTCGCGAGATGCCATTTGTCAAAATTAGCAAGCCTCCCCTCCTATCGCCTCCCCACATGCCCGTGAACCAACCTCTCCCTCCTTTCAAGACATCAATACACAATGAAATAGAATACAACAAAGAGAAAAAGAAAACAAGGACAGATGAATCAAGTGGAGGGAAGCGAGGAAAGGTTTGGGTGGGAGGGGGGGGGGGAGGGGGGGAAGGTCAACATTTACCCGAGTTGGAGGGGCAAGATGGAAATCTGTTATGTGTGATCCCCGCCCGGACAATGGCTACAACAAGCCCCTTATTGCAAACCATTAACCACACTGGCTCTCTCTCTCTCTCTCTCTCTCTCTCTCTCTCTCTCTCTCTCTCTCTCTCTCTCTCTCTCTCTCTCTCTCCTGGTACCAGTAATAAAGCTTAAAAGTCCAAGTGACGAACGGACAAGAGGCGACGGAAAAGGCGAAACTCTCTCTCTCTCTCTCTCTCTCTCTCTCTCTCTCTCTCTCTCTCTCTCTCTCTCTCTCTCTCTCGGGCCGAGGGCTGCGAAAGGGCGACATCGGTGACCCCTGCTCCCAGCCGACCCCTTGTGGATCGGTGACCGTTGATGACTGCAGGAACTAGATAGGCGCACCACTTTTCGGCCAAGGTGTACGTCACGCTCTCTCTGAAGTATTATTAACTGAGGGATGGGAAAAGCAAACTATGGTTTTATCCTTACTATTCTGGTTACCTTTTCTTTAAGAAATGCTTAAAATAAAAGCAACCAAAAAAAAAAAAATAAATAAATAAAATTACGTAAGATAAACATAGAGACACTATTATTGAGTGTGTGTGAGGGGCAGAGTTTGTGAAAGTAAATAATTTATTAAATTCAAAAAAAAAAAAAAAAAAAAAAAGAAACAAGAAACAAGAAACAAACAAAAAGTCAGCCGTATGCGGAACTAACGACTTCTGCAGCAATGTTGAGTTACAGGGATATGAAAAGAAGGCAACACAAAGAGCAGGCGGACAGACGGACAAACGCTCACCGTAACTTGAAAGATAAGAGAGAAGCCGATGTTTAACACATCTCAGTAACCGTGTATTACACGAGAAGAAAAAACCAAAAGCCAGTCAGCTAAACAGTCCCGACAGTAACGTGATGCCAAATTTCATCGATTCCTTTATAGACAGTAATATCGTTGCAAAATACAATTCGTTAGTAAAATGTTTTTTCTTTAAGTCAGCTGTATCGAGGCGCAGCTATCGGCAAAGACCAAATACACAATGTGTGAGTAATGTGTAGAGTCCCCAACATGCAATGACCTCAGACTCAAGTGATGGATCTCCAGACTGGGTATCAACCAAGAGCCTGGGTATACAGGGAGCCGGGATCTGTTCTCACCTCTGTGTCGTGACACTCCCTTTTATATTTTGTTTAATGCAGCACCAATCCACCAAAGATCAGAGTGTATGACTCAAGTGATAGATCTCCAGACTGAGTTTCTACCAACTGAGAGCCTGGGTATACAGGGAGCCGGGATCTGTTCTCACCTCTGTGCCGTGACACTCCCTTTTATATTTTGTTTGATGCAGCACCAATCCACCAAAGATCAGAGTGTATGACAATCGCTGGCCCAGATCTGATAAACTGTCATCTGATAATCCCATGAAGTGTCTGATAAACTTTCATTTCTGGCCATGGGTCAAAACAATGGCCAGTCGCGGACAATCACATAAAACTTGGGAATGTCAAATACAACAATTGGGGAACCTTCTCATTTGGCTTTGTCTATAATCAATAATATTACTTACAGCGCTTCAAAGAAACAGTCAATACAAGCTCCTGATCATGCAGAGAAGAAACCTTCATGGCACGGATGGAGCTAAAGGATGAGCAGATGAGAACTCACCCACTGATGGCATGGTTTTCGATTCCAGGCGAATTATCCTTGCATGACGCAAGGGAGACATTCTACCTGCTCCTCGTCCACAGTCTGTCCGTCTTTTAACTGTTTTCTGAATATAGATAAGAAAATATATTATTTCGAGAACAAAGGCATAAATTTAAACTTGAATGTAGGTGACAAAATTTCTATGACAAACAGTAAGGGGACGTAAGACAGAAAGTCTTCCACTTATCTCGAAACTGTGTGATTCTAAGATCTAGACAGAGTTCTAAAATTATCAGTTTACCGTTAGCAGCAGTATAACTCTGAAATTGCGAGATTATAATTTATTTTCTTTACACAACTAACATGCCATGAGGATTCTCTCTCTCTCTCTCTCTCTCTCTCTCTCTCTCTCTCTCTCTCTCTTTCTTTCTTTCTTTCTTTCAATCTCACTGTGTCCTTTGTATCTCTCTCTCTCTCTCTCTTATCTATCAATCTATCCCACTTTCTGTCCAAGAAATAGACAATCTCTCATAATTATTGTCATTGTGAAAGGATTGACTTCCATCAACTACTCCACGGGTCGACCCAAATGGACTTCCCCCAGGAGTGGCAGCTCAATTGCTAAGAAAAACACCACATTCGCTGCGAGATTTAAAAGCTGCAAAGATAATAGGGAAAAATAATTTCATGTGAAGCTGTCGAAGCAGTCACCCCTAGTGGCGGGCGAGTCGATTTCCAGTGTGCTATGCCAGCAGTGCTATTATAACCTTATAAAGGCAGGGCTACTTGTCCAAACAAGGGGAGATTAGTACTTCATGCTCGGACATCAATAAGGGGAGGGGAAAAGTCATAGAGCCCCAGAGGTTTGGGAGAGAATCAGAGAAAGGGAAGAGAGGAGAGAGAGAGAGAGAGAGAGAGAGAGAGAGAGAGAGAGAGAGAGAGAGAGAGAGAGAGAGACAGAGACAGAGAGAGAGACAGAGAGAGAGACAGACAGACAGAGAGACAGACAGACAGACAGACAGAGAGAGACAGAGAGACAGAGAGAGAGAGAGAGAGAGAGAGAGAGAGAGAGAGAGAGAGAGAGAGAGAGAGAGTGGTTGCTGTCTTCCTGCCCACCCCGCCCCTTTGCCAGCTTGTTGGACGGAGTGAGCCCCCTTTGCGTTTTGAACCGCTAGCGTTTCGAGTCTGTTCCCCTTCCCTCCCCTTGATCCTCCTAGTGACGCACATTATTGTTCCCTTGACCTTAGTATGATCTTGTGCATGTGTGTGTGTCTTTAGAGTGGTGAGAAGGGGAGAGGGCGAGATACGAGTCAAAGATCAATCAATGAGGAAAGAGAGATGAGTGTCGAGAGAGAGAGAGAGAGAGAGAGAGAGAGAGAGAGAGAGAGAGAGAGAGAGTCAATTATTCAATTATTATCAGATCTGTCCTCTTCTCTCAAGTCTTCAGATCGGCAGACTATCAGACTTTGATTCCCTCTGCCCCCAGGCCCGTTTAACAGCGAAATTCTGTTCATTATATTCAGTGACCATATTAATATACAATAATGAGTGTTTGTAGTTGGGGTTGGGGGGGGGTTAAGAGAAATTCGTGTAGTTTATCAGATTTAAGTCTTCATGATCGTAACTAGCAAGGTGGCTGGAGACAGTTGTGGCCATGTACTGCACGGCTGTTTGGTGTCCTCTAACAGGGTCTCTCTGGTAACCATCTACCACCAGCCAGAGCGATATCTAGAGAATTACTAGACAGCTCTGAGGAGAGTTTTAACTGCCTCTCAAGCCGTTAGTGTTATGGTCAGTAATCAAAACGAGTTTCAGGTTTTACTCTGTGAGGCATTGAGTATCTCTCTCTTGGAAGAACCGATGGAGTTTCAGTAGAAACCATTTCTTTTTTTAAATATAACGCCGCAAGAAATGCTACGTATTGCAGAAGTGACAAGCTCTACGGGAAGGAAAAAAAAGAAACCAATCATTTCGAAAACATACATCTGAGTCACCAAAAAAAAAAATTTAAAGATAAAAAATCTTTTAGAATTTAAGAAGAAAAAAATCAATACCGGGCTATTGAAGATGTGGGTTTAAGTTGCAGCAAATAATTATCAAAGAGTAACTAAAAGATGCCTCTGTTTTACCGGCTGCTTTCGTGAGACCAAAGATGTATGTTGTAGACAGACAGCTCGCCTGACAAGGCTGAAATATGGCCGTTTAAAAAAGTCTGCCGCCAACATGGAGCGTGAAAATACTAGAAATGATAAAAACATGAAGCAGAATAGGGGCACCATGGAGCTGACTTCCCTTCAGACTAAGAGAGGTCTTAACACGTACCGCATCAGAGGTTCTCATTTTCTTCACCTGTTGTGACCTCTTGTAGGACATTACTAAAACTCTCTCCTTGCCTCACGTCTTAGATTCAGATTCAGATTAAAATTCTTTGATACCTTTAATACTCAACTCAAGTTGTTTTTCGAATTTCTATTGAAAATACACAGACTAATGACAATCGCTGCTCCAATCAGCACGGTGTGTTAGATCCTCTGGAATACTTGACCTCCCTGGGTTTCCATCTTCCACTGGACAGTTTGATACAATCTGCTCTGGGTCTCCGCACCGGGCCAGGCAGCACAAACCGCAAGTCACACCAGGTCGGATTTGGTTAGAAAGAAATCTGGAGGTGTTCGAGACTCAACTAGAACAAAGATCAACCTATTAGTAAGCTAGAAAAGATAAAATAAAGTTCAAACTAAAACGACTTTTACTCTGTCCACTTTACAGAGACAGATTGCTTAGTTTATCAACCTAAATATTTCAGATAATCATAGGCTACTTTTCGATATTAGAGGCGAGATGATTCTTGTTTGGTCTTTGGTTTAAGAATTCTCACTTGATTTGATCAATGTTACACATATTTCATCAATAAAATCAATTTCAAGACATCATTGCAGAGAGTGAAAAGAGAAAATTAAAATAAAAAGTATTTTTTCTTTCAGTTTCTGCCTCCCTCTCTCTCTGTTGGTCCTTATCTCACGTAGTGAGCAAGTTTTCTTTTTTTTAATCAGATTCACTCTCAGTCAAATGGGAAGGATATCATTTCCAAAGTTCACAATTCTTGTTTGCATAGACGCTCGCTCTGTCTCGTTACTTGCACGCAGTCACCAGACGGACAACAACTCTTAGCATTTTTTTCTGACTTGAGGCTTCAAGTTAAGCTGCCAGCTTGGCTGCTCTTCATAGGAACTTAATTTAGCCGATTTATTCTCCATCTTTTTTTTTCGCCTCCACGCTTTATAAAAAACGACCCATCTAGATGACCCATAACAAGAAAATAGAATAGTTCCCAATTATTTCTCATCCTCTGACAGCCCTCTCTAAAGGCCCTATAGGAGGAAACCAAGACAGGAGAGTATCATGCTATGAGACCCGATCATCACCTGTCGGCAACCCTCTGTTGTCTGTCCCCATGAACCCTTGTAAGTACTTAGAGAGAAGCAGTTAGTAGTCCTTGATTGTCTGACGTCTCCTAAGTGGGTCTCATTGTTGTTCACGGGACGCGTCCAGTTAGAGAGGCCAACATTGAGGACGGAAGCGGGAGCCCCCTCTCCCAGGAGGAGCGGCCAAGAGGATCCCCCCACTCCTCTAATATTTCTATTGTAGCAGAACTGTTTACTTTCCTGGTAGTTCCCGCCCCGGCGCTTGTTCGCGTCTTTCTTCTCTCTATCCGGGACGGGAAGTGGAACTCTTTGTCATCGCCTCATAAGGTCCCTTTCCTGTGAAAGAAAGAGTGAACAAATACCACAAGAAAAAAATAAAACACTCTTTTCCCGTCGGCTTTGAGAAACCTTTCAGCTTCTCGGCCTGAATTCTGCTGTTCTAATCCAACCAAATACTGGATGTGTCTGGCGGTCTTTGTGTCCGCGAGTTGTCTCCGTGTCTTTGCTGTCTTGACCTTGTGTCACCCCTCAAAGCTCCAACTTTCTCCCTCCCCGCCCTTTCTGTCTTTCTCAGTTCTCTTCTACCTCATGAACCTGTTGGTTGGACATGTTTTCATGCCCCGTCACCTAAAACCAAGCAGGGCATGGCAATGCTCAGTCCTGTGTGATATTCTTGTTCTACCTAAATTTAGTGGCTGGATTTTGCTCTGCCCACTGAGAGATCAGACTGAGCTAAGACACTCTGTATAGATCGTGTCTACTCCATGTATTAACCAGGTCTGTAAGCACCCTGAAATGCTGTAGTGTATTAATGCAGCTAGCCGAATCTTTATGTCCAATTAAAGCCAAGAGGAGAAAGCTGTGTATAAGAACTCTCTCAAGTTAAGATTTTCTCAGGTCGGGTTGGGAATCTCATCAACTACCTATTAATTTATGATATTTCGGATGGAGCGAGCACCATATGGGCTGTGTGCTGTGATCCAGGCTCCCTTCACGAACAGCCATCTTTACATTATCTTATTTCTATATTGACTTAATTTGACAATATCTATTTTAAGCGTACTACTTAATAAGAGAGTATCCCTATTAAGCTTCCAGCCAGTTATCCGGACGAGCTGTTTCGTTTACCTCCACTGAGTGAGTCCAGCGAGCAGATCTATAGTCTCAGCGCATAAACACCAGCTGCACTTGACCATCTAGATCTGATGAGGGTTGGTCACTTCTTGTGTCCACTATGCGTCAAAAACCAAACCAACCAAACAGCACTCTACGCAACTGACCAGCATTGTCCGGCAGTGTCCACCAGTGTCCACATTCTCCCCCCAATGAATAGCATTACACCCTCCAAACATACCAGGCAGCTTTGCTGGTATTAGTGTTTTTGACTATCTCCAGGCACCCAAATACCTACCGGAATCCGCGGGTCTATAGACTGACTGGGCTCTAGCTTAGCACGGCCCGCTTAATGACAAATCGCTGTAAATGTTAGGCTGGTCGTTGTCATTTGGTAGATTGGGCGAATTATATTTATAAAATAAGATTGAGACGTCATGAGTTGTTTTCCATGGAATAGCATGCAGTAGATGTTTGACCCAGCCTGGTGCTACTTCGCTTTCCTGATCATCTACAACATCTTCTTCACACTGAACAAAAACAACAACATCATCATCATCATCCTGATCAGTAATGATATTATAAATTATTCTGCGGGAGTGAGCCGCCACCAATCTCAGTGTGAAAGCGAGAAATTGTTATTTCCTTTAAATAGATGATGCACTTTGACTGGAGTCTAACCTTTCTCGTTTGCTCTATTAAATTTCAAAACTCTAAGGACGGATATGTCTGTATATATCAGACAATAAGATAAAACTGAGCCACAGACAATAAGATAAGACTGAGCCACATTGCAAGTCCAGCCGGCTGAACAAGCAGCAACAAGAAGCTGCCCGGACCGGACACGGAATAATTTATTGTGCACTTCACCTTTAGGTGGACACAGGTCAGTTGCTTGGACATGCAAGACTACCCTGGTCAGATCCCGTCAAATGGCCATATCTCTGTGCTTATTTAAACACCGACAAAGCAAACCACCAGACAGTAATCCCCCTTTAGCCGCCATATAACCGAGGTCAGAGTTTTGCTTTCTAAGCTCCCTTTTCCTCCCCCCGCCCCCACCTCTCCCTCATGCCAATCTCTCTTTCCCTGTCAGGTTAAAGATCTCCAGAGATCAGAACCATGCACTTATTTAGCCACTACATAGATTGGTTACGACAATCTTGCCTCGCTCTACACCCCCCTCCCCCTCCCTCACATACCCTCCTCACCACCATCTTTCACGTCTCCTCTTTCTTTCTCTTCCAACACCTTGTCTTATCAAGACCTCTGACGTCCTTGCGACCCTCTTAACTTACCCAGGATAATTGTGTGCGTTTCTCACAGAGTAAAAGTTCCTCAACTTGGATTCCTAGTTTTTATCTTACAACCAAATATCCCTCCCTCCCCTCTCTCCACTGCTTTATTTCACAGATTTTCTCATGATTTCTAGGATGTATTGTCCTCTTATAAGTATGAGAGGGAAAATATTACAATATGATATTGAAAATGGTACGTGATTAACACCATTCAGGTCTTTACCCCAAATATCTGACACGTACAGTGGATGCAAGTTCAAACTTTTGTGAGAAAGACAGCGTCCGCTATGAATTATTTCTTTTGATTGCCAAAGAAAGAATGTTAGAGAAAGTCTGTTTTCCAACTCACTCAAAACCCAAATCATTATCTGGTTTTGCTAGTCAACTCTAGAGAAGTAGCGCTCTCCAACAACCCGACTGCCAGTAATCAACTTGCTACCAAGATCTTGAGAAGGCAGGAAGAATACCTGATCACAAACTTTTCAGAATGTGAGAACTCCACAACAGACTTGTTACTGCTAGCAAGGTCTTTGGGAGGCGATATCTCAAAATCTCTCAAAATTAAATCAGATTTGCTGGCAAGATGTGTGTAATGTAAAGAGATATTTCAAAGTATGTCAAAGACAACAACAGACTTGCTGGCAAGATCTGTAAAATGTAAGGCGATATTTTAAAATATGTCACAGACAGCAACAGACTTGCTGGCAAGATCTGTATAATGCAAAGCGATATTTTTAAAATCTGTTAAAGACAAAAACAGACTTGCTGGCAAGATCTGTATAATGCAAGGCGATATTTTTAAAATCTGTCAAAGACAACAACAGACTTGCTGGCAAGATCTGTATAATGCAAGGCGATATTTTTAAAATCTGTCAAAGACAACAACAGACTTGCTGGCAAGATCTGTATAATGCAAGGCGATATTTTTAAAATCTGTCAAAGACAACAACAGACTTGCTGGCAAGATCTGTATAATGCAAGGCGATATTTTTAAAATCTGTCAAAGACAACAACAGACTTGCTGGCAAGATCTGTATAATGCAAGGCGATATTTTTAAAATCTGTCAAAGACAACAACAGACTTGCTGGCAAGAGAACGGGTGACAGATCAGTGAAATCTGAGAAAGCCATGATCAAGAGATCCGGTGTGACTCTCAAGTGTTGAGAGAATAATGTAGAGAGGACAGATATCTCTTCGCAATTGTTGTCACTAATTAACTGTGTTTTTTGTTTTAACAGAAATCCTGTATTTTGTTTCGCAACGCATTATATGTTTCCTAAACCAGAAGAACATTTTTTTTTTATTTTATTGAATTTTTTTTTGCAAACCTATAAATAGTCTTTGATTTTATTTTGAATCAGACCGTTCGGCCGGCCACCAGCAACATGTTACAAGCTGTCAATTATTACTTTCGTGTGTTTGATCGTGCTACTGTATTTAACTTTCCTCCAACAAGAAGGAGATACCTATGATGTTTTTGACGGCAATTTACTGTTTATTGTCTCTCCTTCTTTCTATCCAGCAACAGACGATCAGCCGTACAATTCTTGTCTGTTTCAGGTCCATACAAGGATAAATAATTCATTCAAAGAGTCTAATAAAGCAAAAGCCAGGAGGCCAAGTATAGAGTTCGATCTGCGGAGAGGACAAGCTAGTGTAGCTCAGTGCTCGCAGCTAGGAGACCAGACACAGGAGAGAGGGAGTAGGGGGGGAGGGGTTACCCAAACAGTGTTAGGGCTATTGTAAAGGTGACAGTGCACACTGTATTACTTAGATTAGCTCACGTGATTAATTGCGTTCAATTTCTTCTGGTGCCGACATTCTGGTCTTATCTTGGTATCGGGTATCCCCGCAGACACTGGGAGCCATTTTGTAGGTCTTCGTGATCGCTGGAAGTTCAAAGGTTATGGTCAAGCTTGTCATTACATTCCTGGTTAGCCTGAGTAAACGGGAATCTTTACAAGTTGTTTGGGGAACTTGACTTCTACAGCTTTATGAAGATTAGTTAGGATGAAATATTGATATTTGTTTGTTTTATAATATATATATATATATATATATATATATATATATATATATATATATATATATATATATATATATAAATAGAGAAGATCTTACCTTAAATTTCCATGCACACAACCAGGTAAGATCTTCTCTATTTATGTATTGCTCCCACAGTTGAGCACTCTCATCAATTATTCCACCTTATCTTCAAACTTTATATATATATATATATATATATATATATATATATAGAGAGAGAGAGAGAGAGAGAGAGAGAGAGAGAGAGAGAGAGAGAGAGAGAGATAGAGAGAGAGAGAGGATCTTTTTCTCCATCACTTTCCTCGTCACTGGTGCTCATCAACATCATCGACATCTTCATTATCAACAAAACTGTCATCGTCTTCATCTTCATCATTTTTACCCTATCCCTGTTTCTTTCCCGTCCTCGTCATCATTAACAACACTATAATGATTCTTACGAGCAATACTGGTTTCTGTCGACACAGAAGAAAAAAGTCGCATTAATTACTTAAAACATGAAAAACAACAACAACAACAACAGCAACAACATCAATAACAACAACAACAACAATAACAGTAATATCAAAAACAGCATCAATCGGTATCAGAACCTTGTAATGACAGTTTCGAATAAACTCTCTCTTTTTTTCCCCTCCCTGTATAATCCCTCCGAGTCGAAGAGGAAATATAGATAGAACCTGCTGAAGAGGATCGATTCGGAGTTATTGCGCCTGGTCAGATTTACCTCCTTTCCCCCAGACACGGGTAGCCTGGACACACGGACTGACCCCGGCACCAGGCGGTACTGAGTTATGTAACAAGTCTGGTGGGCAGTGGGCAGTCTGAGCTGATCGAGGGCGACAAGGATTTCATCTGGCTTAGATCCTACCCAGGTCCGCTGTAGCTGATATAGCCTCGATGTATAAGGATTTTGGATTAAAAAGAAAATAGTAGAAGAAGCAGTAAAATATTCGCTCACAAAGGCGCATGTTTGACGTAACACAGGACCAAACTGGCAGGCCCGCGGTAGACACAGCTCAGAATAACTGGTTTAGTCCTAGAAGAAGCGGATCAATCTAACAACTGAATTACCTACCACTCAATCATCCAACAGATTGACAAACACACAGCCAATCAAAATGTTGCTAGCACAATAAGGATAGTTGGCTAATTATGTAAAATCCTAACCTATTTTTAGATCTTTTCAAAATTAATCTTATCATCTAGTTTTCAATCAATGCCCAGCTATAAATCTCCGAAAGGCAGCTCACCATTATACACTTTTTGCGGAAATGGAAAGTGTTCTTACGCGTTTAAAAAAATCTTAATATAGATTGGGAGAATACAGAATGAGTCGATTTCCCGTGTTGCGGTTGACTGTGAAAAGTTTAAGGTCCTCTCTGTATCTCCCCGGGAGTCAGTTGATGTCGGGTCTATCCTCAGCTCTTACTGGCATCACTTTCTCCTGAGACTGAAACAAAATCCTTGGCAACAGCTCTTAATGTAATAACAATATTAGAGCGAAACTGTTTGGGTCAGACTTGAAAATACAATTTCTATATAATTAGACACAATTAATACAAAAAACAAAAATAAAACCCAAAAATAAGTAAGACCTTAGCAGACAACATGTTTTAGAAAGAATTTATTTTCATAAAAAAGGAGAGAGATAGACAATAAGTGAAAGATAAATGTGTGTGTATGTATATATATGTAGAGAGAGAGAGAGAGAGAGAGAGAGAGAGAGAGAGAGAGAGAGAGAGATGGAGAGAGAAAGAAAGAGAGACAGACAGACACACAGAAAAAAAGAGAAAAACAGGGAAGGAGAGAGAGAAGTCACTAGGAAAAATTATATTAGAGAGACAGAATGAGAGGAGTTAAAGATTGGTGGATTAAGTGTCAGAGAGAGTGAGAGAGGGTGAGAGGAAGACAGAGAAAGAGAGAGGTGCTTCTTTTACTTTGCATTATTTAACATGATATGGATCTAGCTACCACTATTCTGTCCTGATGGTCATGATTATGTAACCTCTTCTCTCTACATGTCCACAGAGACTTGTCTACAGAAACAAACGTCCTTAAAATAGAAAATCTTTTTCAACTAAAATTCTTCTGCCAGTGAGTTCACCAGCTCAGGATGAAAGTCTTAAAAACTGTACACACAGCGTTACATCATTGATACTTCAGGAGGACATGTTGATCATCTTCTCCCGGTCCCCACTCGCTAGATTAGGTCTCAGCTCACGTGGTTTTTAGCACCAATAATATCTGAACAATTTGTATG
>JAWDGP010001127.1:0-10543 GCA_033675545.1 Elysia crispata | reverse complement strand
TAGACATGCACACTCATCCCTTCCTGCCTTTCTCAGCAAACCTAGCTCTTTCACCCCTGATTCTGGTAGAGATTTAGCCTAAGACACTTTCATTAATGGGATGACTTCTGAAATTATGCTCAGAAAGACAAAGAAACATTTCCTCTAATCTCCGCAACGAGGAGAAAGAAGAGCTTAGAGCTTAGAGATAATGACAAAATTACCATCAAACCTGCTGACAAAAGGTGGGGCTGTCGTGGTTATGGACACCACCGACTATAATTTATTGGAGAGTGCGCTAGGCAACTCGACAATACTACTTATTATAGGATACTTACCTCTGAACCTACCATTAGCTATATAACAAAAAGATCCAAGAAGCCATAGATAAAGGGATAGAGGAGAAGGAAATTAGTTCAGAGACAAAGCAAAGCCCTCCCTCGTGCCTCATTTCACTCCGGGCAGGATTTATATCCTTCCCAAGATCCACAAAAGAAGGTAACCCAGGGAGGCCCATTATAGGTGGTAACGAGTGTCCCACAGAGATTAAAATTATGTCAATTTGTGGAGTACCATGTGACAGGATCTGGTCAGCCAGCTATCTTCATATGTGTAGGATGAAGCATGGATTTCCCTTCGAAAAAAATCCATGATATTAATAAGACAGGCCCTCTTCGTCCAGATATCCTTCTATGCACAATGGATGTCAACGCACTGTACACTAATATCCCACACAAGGAAGGTACGGACGCCTGTCGCATAGCGCTTGAGGGAAGGCAGAGTTCAGGAACAAAACCATCCCCTCTCTTTTTATCTGCACATTGATACAACACATACTCACGCACAACTTCTTTACTTTTTCGTGTAACAAGACATACACCTAAAAACCTCACGGTACTGTTATGGGAACGTGTATGGCCCCTACACACGCCAACATCTTCATGGGGGCCATCGAGAAGAGACTTTTGGGTTCTTTTTCCCCAGACAAACCACTTGTCTGGCTAAGATACATAGATGATATCTCTCTCATTTGGCCCCATGGCCGTCGCCAAACTAGAAGCATTCATTCAACATGCCAACACATTTCACCCTACCATCAAATTCATATTCACCATATCGCCCACTCACATTCCATTCTTTGACGTCCCACTTCTAGGCAACTCTCTTCTCACAGACCTCTATTCAAAACCCACATGACACCTTCAACTACTTGCATTGGTCCTCATGCCACCCACAACACACTAAGCGCAGCGTTCTATACAGTCTCGCATTTTGACAAGTTAGAATTCGTTCATTAGAAGCTGCACTCACACGTAGAATCACCGATCTCAAACACCACCTCAAAAGACGCGGTTTCCCCCAAAAACATATACCAGCGGCCATAAACAAAGCTTTAGAAACACCTAAATCGAAGGCCTTACAGAGAAGGGATAGACCCCTAACAGACAAAGAGAAAATTCCTTAAGGATTAACGTATAATCCAACCCTACCGAACATCCCGTCCATACTAAAAAAATATTTCCCCATCCTCCAAACGTCAGATCGAGCAAAAAAGCCATTCTGGATTCTCCCCATGGCAGCTTTCCGCAAGCCCAAAAAACCTCCGTGATTCGTTAGTTCATTCATCCGCATCAAGACGACACCATTAGTAGGTGCGCAGACCATACAACATCCCCAGATGCATGACAGTACACCTTTCATCACGCATCATCGACTGCATTCACCTCCACTATCACTCGCAAAACATACAACATTCTTCATAACCTCTCTTGCCACTCACACAACGTCATCTATCTCATTGCATGTAGCTTATGCAGCAAACAGTATGTAGGACTAACATCACAGACACTACGCAAACGGTTTAACACACACACGCACACACAGATTCAACATTAACAATGATAGAGATGACGCTGTTGCCAAACACTTTAACCTCCCCGGGCTTATCATCAACCACGCAAAAATCACACGGATAGACCAGTTACTCACAGCAGACAAGATAGGCCTACTAAACAAAGAAACATCCTGGATTCACACAATACAGAAACTAAAACCACATGGTATCAAAGTCAATGAGCAAGCAACCTTTCCACTCACACAAATCCATAAACATCCCTAATTTCCCAGAACACTATAAAAGCTACATTGTGGCAAAAAAGAAAATCATAAAATATGTATTAGTTCTCCTTGGGTTGAATGTTGAACGGAAAGCGCGATTTTGTAACAACACTGACGAAGCTTACAAAGTGAAACGTGTATTTGTTGAGTTGATAATAGTTTTGTTATTTTTTTGTCCTGTAATTATAAAGTTGTGTGCCTATTTCCTTTTAGACCTTATATTATATTATTTATAGACACACACGCGTTTTTCGGATCCTTTATAATTACCAAGTTATCCTCCAAGAGTGATGTTTTTGCTTTCTATTTGGATTGACAAGCAAAGACATATCCAATTAAATAAATGTCCTGAAAACTAATCACAGAACAAGATGTAAAACTGGACGTAAAGTCTACTCTTGCGCTTAACCAAGGGTGACTGTTGCAAATACATTTTGTACTGTCCCCTTCATATTCACAGACTCTCTCTCTCTCTCTCTCTCTCTCTCTCTCTCTCTCTCTCTCTCTCTCTCTCTCTCTCTCTCTCTTTCTCTCTCTCTCTCCCCCCTCTCTCTCTCCTCTTGTCTGCTTTAAAAACATAACGACAGTGACGTGCTTTACAACCTCTTTTTTGGCCTAAAACCACTGCACCTCTGTTTAGCAGCCCCTTGATTGATTTATGAAAGAGTAGGCCCTAGAAAAGGTTAAAAGTCCACATGTTCTAAGCACACATAGCAGAGAAAGTGAAAGCACTGTTGTTCTAACTGTGAATCTGCAGCTCAAGGGAGGCCATCACAATCATGTTAGACGTTAAGGATTAAATTGTGTTAATTTTTTTTGGCACTTATACGTTTATAAAAGCTATGATATAACTGTGCTTTGATAGGTACGTATCAAACTTTAATTAACATCTAAAGAAGATGAAAAATGAAAAAAAAAAAAAAGCAGGATAGTACGTCGCCTTGCTACAAGACTCCTGTAACTTACATTTTAGAAATTTGAAGCTGGTGGGTCAGTGGCACTTATAGATGAATCTGATGAGTAGGGGACTGCTTTTTCATAATTAAATAGTATAGTCAATGGCAGTATGTGTCAGTATCATTATGACGAGTTGAGTGTATCAATTTTCGATTCAGACCGTTCCAAAACACAGAAACACAATGTCACCTCGCTAAATAAAAATACAGGCAAAAGGAGTAAAATGAAAAGTGTAACACCCTACTCTTTATTAAACCCTGATTCAGATCTGCTTGGCTCATAGAATGAAATATTACCATGACCTGGTCTCGTTCATTTGGTTTGTTCATAGAGAACGCAGTGCACGGCATCAGACTACGAGAAGAAGAAAAAAGAGAATTTGATGAGGCATCGAGAACCATGTCTCTCATTCTTGAACATTTCGAGGATATTGAAACACTAGTGATGGTTTGAGGGAGGAGTATGAGGAAGTTGTTAGGGATGGAGCCGTTGTTGTTGTTGTGGTTGAGATGGGGCTGAATGTGATGCCGGTTTGTTTGGGAGTGAACTTGGGTATCTATTCTAGGATTGTGGTAATCAATCTTGTCTCGATGAACAGTTGAGGGTATACTCGATTTTTTATTCTTTTAATCTTTAAGGTGGCCTTTGAACTTTTCCACCATGTCCTAAGCCTATTGTAGAACTTGCGGCATTTAGGCGACTCTTTTCTGGGATAAGGTGTCACCCGAAACCTGTGCCAGTCTTGTTTAGTTGCAAGGAATGTAGGATGAAGTTCATAAGGTTCGTAGGTTTTTGCGGAAACCATGTTATTCGTATGAATAGGATGTAATATTGTAAAATAACCTTAGTATCAATATCTTGGTGCTGTTATGTTATAAGTAACCTTGTTTTGATATGACATAATATATTATTAGTGTTGTCAGAGATATTTACTGGATGCTATCTCGCGGGTTCGAGCCCCACACAGCCGATAGATGGAGCCCCATCTTCTTTTCCGGCTTTTCTTGATTTGTAAAACAAGCCTGCTTTCATCGTAGTGGGTACGGGATATATCAAACAAAACAAATAAGCATGGAATTTTATTTCTAAAAGTATTGTTCAATGTTCCATGTCGTTTTTTACAACTGGTTTTAATTTTTGCTTTGTAATTTGTCACAATTGTTTCATTATGTTTGAATGTCCTATAAACACAAAGACGAAGCAGAAAAAAAAAATAAAATCGGTTAAAAAAAAAACAGTTTTTTTTTCAAAACTTAACCCAACACAGACGCAGGTATGTAACATTCTTCTGGGTATATATCAAGTGTTTCGTTGAAATCAGATACTGTCTTTTATTAATGGAATTTTCCTCAAAGCAGTAGTCTTATCAAAATATAGATTCTTTTTGTTGTCTCCGTTCCATATTCAATGATCTCATTGTTTCGTTCATGTGTTTTAGCTAAGGACTCAAATTGTTTTAAAATTAAAGTATAAACTATTTTATTGTCATTAAAACGACAAATGGTAAAAATTGGGTGCCATAATCTGTCAATTTTTGTTGCTTGGTATATATATGTATTTACTTGCTCCAATTACATTTTGTAACTGGCCAGGTGACTGTGGTGTTAAAGTGTTCGCTTTGAACTCAAAGAATCATCTTCACGGGTCAGAATCCCATACTATCGATAGGTGAGTTTGGGGTCTGTTCTTGTTAGTTTAGCCTCGCTCGACGGGGGCTTAAGTTTGATATAAAAAAGGTTTAAGATCACAGCCTTGTAGGAAGCGTATACCATAGAAGAAAAAAAAAAACGAACAGGTTTTTGTGGGGGTGAGTTTGGGCTGCCGCCTTGCTTGATGTACCATTCTAGCGGTGACTACAGAAGACATAAATTATCGCTCGGTAGTGGCAAGAGTTACATTATTTTATAGTTGCTATGTAGTACAAATATAGACTAATTTACTCTGAGGAAACACAGGCACCATCTTCGGGAGTTCGAGAGCCACACCTTCGTGAGTTAAGAGCCTTAGCTTTTCAGTTCCATCCTGCCCGACGGTGGCTTATGACTTTTATAAAAAAAAATCCAAAACTTTCGTGTTGTGGGCACGTATATAAATCATCACCCACACAAAACCAATCAAAATTCTGGTCTGAATTAGTCTGACCTGGCTTCTTTGAACCTCAACTATAAAGTTACAATCCCTTCCATGGCCAACGGCTTAAAAACGATTTAATGATCCTATTTCTCTAGAGACCTAAATCTGAAAACATTTAAAATAGTAAAAAAAGTAATATTTGTCCTTTTTAAAAATATTGTCTACTTGACTTTAAATTTTTTCTTCCTTTTCATTCATCAAGCCTGCTTTTTTTCAACTTTGATCCAAATCTTAGATGCCTGTCCGTTCCATATTTATGTCTCTTAAATCCGGACATATTCCATGTAAACATGTTTCATTATCTGATTTTTATAAATTTATGCCAATAGAATATTTTTTTTTTATTTAAATTCTAATGTTGTTACCCAACTTCCGGTGTTTGGGTAAGCACTTCTTTTTAGTCTTGCTATGTAACGTTTTGAATGTTTGGGTAAAGATGTAAATAAATTTGAAAAAGGACCACGAGGTAATCAAAGTGGATTCGATTTTTTCAAGATTTATGAATCGTTATCAAAATGATTAATGATTATCCTGATACCTTGATACAGCACTTTCAATTATTTGTAATGTTTTTGATCGGTATAGTATGAACCTAATAGTGATTGGACCCGCGATGAAGCCCAAGTTCAACCCCCTGGCTTGGTCGAGTCTCTCATCTTGAGATCGAATTCCATCTTATCAGCTCCATTGTTGGCTTGACGGAGGCCCACCAATGCCGGTAAAAATTGCTATATAAAATTAGGGGACCTAAGTCCAATCGAAGAGCCAAACAGGCATCAAATTTTACATATGTATCGTAGAAAGTTTGGAACGAGAAAGTTCATGGATTAAAGCATCTAATCCAAGACACAGGATCTGTTCACAAACGGTTCGTCATCTTTGGCTGAGTTGGTTTTATTTTCAGCGTTGGGTCGCCTGACGGGGTCCTGTTAGATGATAAAAAACACTTCTTATCAGATATCAGTCCGGACGCCTGAGTCGATTTGGTGATCAATTCAGGATGTGCTCAACGCATTTTTGCCCATATTGTCATGATGGCTGTTTGGCCCGAGTTTTAAGTGCTATGTTCATGTTTTATATTTTAACGAGCGTGTCTTACCGAATCTGCACTACTCTGCATGACGGGGTAAAAATGGCGAAAAGCAAACAGTTGCTGTCACCGTAATTTATTGCTTAAATGATTAAAACTACCAGTTGATAGTTCAATTAATTCATTTCTTGTTACAACCCGCAGACTACTAGTGATATCTTGATCTCAGATGTTAGAACGAAATTTACTCTTTGCTTCATAGTTTTCTATCTCACGGACAGTGTGTACTCAAAATACATGATTGTCATAAAATTTGCAGCTTAATTTTCATATTTTGTTTTCGCTTTTTGGATATCGAAGATGATTTTGGCTTAATTTGGTGTTGTTATTATTATTATTATTATTATTATTATTATTATTATTATTATTATTATTATTATTATTATTATTATTATTATTATTATTATTATTATTATTATTATTATTATTATTATTATTATTATTATTATTATTATTATTATTATTGTTGTTGTTGTTGTTGTTGTTGTTGTTGTTGTTGTTGTTGTTGTTGTTATTGTTGTTGTTGTTGTTGTTGTTACAGCAGTTCTTGCTGTTATTACTATCATTATTTTTACAAGTAAAACACATGTATAACATATTTTACATAATTTAATGCCAAAAAGCTTTTTAAAAATGCAAGAGTACACATTTCACATCATCTCACTTAGTCTTCTGTGAGCGGTTGGAAGAAGATCGGCTTCGCACTGAGAAAATGTTCGCCATAGAAGAGCAAAGAAATGATAGACATCTAGATAGCTTTAAAATACGGATTTGTTTTCCTCATACTTATTTTAACAAAGTGAATTTCTTGCTTTTTGAGTAAGCATCAGCGCATAAACAACAAATCCATATAAAAATAATGTTTTTCCCACGCCCTTTGTCAGTTTACTGTACTTGACTTGCCGGAACCGACAGTTCATCAAGGATGGATAATTCTTAGCGTTTTATTAAAGGGTACACGATTATTATGGATGAATAGAAATAAAAACGAAAGTATTTTTTTTTTTTAACAATTGATCTTTAAGCTGGGCAACAGAGATACCATGTTAAAAAAAACTCGAGAAGCGCGGGTTCTTCGCTGCATTGGCGTGCGGCGGCCCACATTGATGGAGGGATCGACGCCACCTGGAGGGCAAGGAGCGGAGCTATCTACCTGCCCTGCTAGAAATCTGCTTCCAAGTAGTGGTTAAACTGTTTGTTGTTATTGCTCATGTTTCCACTACAACAAACGGAAAGAAAAACATCACAGCTTAGAGGAAAGTATAGGCCAGGAGCTGTTGACCCAGAAAGAGGACGGTTGATCCAACACCAGAAGACCTAACAATAAGGAAAACAACCGTATCATGAAATAACGCAACATTATGAAGACAGTACCAAGGGGCTAAACAACAGGAGATGCATCTACAGGAGACGCAGCAAAATTAACGAAATATCTTAAAGATTTAAGCAATCGCTAGATGAGACATAGTTGATTGGACATGAGGGCAATGTTGAGGCAGCTTCAGCAATGGATCCTTCCTCCAGTCCTCTGTGTTATTGCAGGTAAGATTCAAAAAAGATTTTCCTTAAACCTGATTCTATTCATTGGTTAGCGCTTTAAGAGTCTACAGCGATTGCTGCAAAGAAAAGTGACCTCACCCAGTTCCAGAACGGTTCTTATGGTACAATTCACATATCATAATTATGAAATACTCCAACCTCGAAAAGATAACACAAGTATGTTGATTTTGATGCTGAAAATCTTTGAAATGAAGACTACACAATATATAGACTGACCGAAAGATGAAGACTACACAATATATAGACTGACCGAAAGATGAAGACTACACAATATATAGACTGACCGAAAGATGAAGACTACACAATATATAGACTGACCGAAAGATGAAGACTACACAATATATAGACTGACCGAAAGATGAAGACTACACAATATATAGACTGACCGAAAATCTTTCAGATAAAGACTACACAATATATAGACTGACCGAAAATCTTTCAGATGAAGACTAAGGCCGCAATATATAGACTGGACCGAAAATCTTTTACGAGATGGGGGAAGACAACACAATATATAGCAACTGACCGAAAATCTTTCAGATGAAGACTACACAATATGAGTAGAGCTGACCGAAAATCTTTCAGATAAAGACTACACAATAATATAGACTGACCGAAAATCTTTCAGATGAAGATCTAGGCCACAATAGAGTATAGACTGACCGAAAATCTTTCAGACGATGAAGTGAACTACACAATATAGACTGACCGAAAATCTTTGAAATGAAGACTACACAATATATAGACTTACCGAAAATCTTCGAGATGAAGACTACACAATATATAGACTGACCGAAAATCTTTGAGATGAAGACTACACAATATATAGACTGACCGAAAATCTTTCAGATGAAGACTACACAATATATAGACTTACCGAAAATCTTTCAGATGAAGACTACACAATATATAGACTTACCGAAAATCTTTCAGATGAAGACTACACAATATATAGACTGACCTAAAATTTTTCAGATGAAGACTACACAATATATAGACTTACCGAAAATTTTTCAGATGAAGACTACGCAATATTCTAAAGACTGACCGAAAATCTTTCAGATGAAGACTGCACAATATATAGACTTACCGAAAATCTTTCAGATGAAGACTACACAATATATAGACTTACCGAAAATCTTTCAGATGAAGACTACACAATATATAGACTTACCGAAAATTTTTCAGATGAAGACTACGCAATATATAGACTTACCGAAAATCTTTCAGATGAAGACTACACAATATATAGACTTACCGAAAAGGCTACTCGAAAAGAACTGTTAGGTGATATTCCTATCAGTCAAACCAGCAATGGATCACCGGGCTAAGATGTGCCCTTCTGGGTCCTGCTTTAAACTAGGCATCTGCAGTCTATAATTGGGCAAAATTAAGCGTTTATAATTTCACGGTGTACCATTCTGTTTCTGCTGATGTCCGATGTTTGTCAATGTCATCCAATGAATTTGCATCATGTCTACTAGGCTATCTAGTCAATGATAAAAGGTTTAAGAAGTCTATAGTGTGGTCAGTGGGATGTACGTATCAAAATCGCATTGTTGCAAGTAAAAACAAAGCAGTGACATGTTTTGCTCAACAACAGGGCAAGACCATGGAGAAGAAAATACTGGCAAAAGGTCCTACACAGATGCGGGTTGGCAGAGTTCATAGCTGCAATCAGCAATCAATAGGACAGCAATCAGTTTTCTGCCCGACACACTGCAAACATATCATGTAGGGAGCCAGAAAGAAGATAAAGTCATACAATGTGAAATATATAAATCACACATCACGGACGCCTGGAAACATCTTCCCAACAATCATGAGGGTTCAAGCTCCAGAACAGCAACACGTGACTTAGATTCCAATCTTGGGGTCCAAATTTCACCATCTTCAGGAGCTGAACCTGCACGTTAGAGCTGACTTTGATGCATAGCATAATGCTCTTCCTAATGATTAGGCTGAGGTAACCTGCGCTTATTGAAAACTTTATAAATTGGTTTACTATTCGATACTATCAAGCTGCAAGCAATCTGTTTAAAGTTTGAAATACTCGTACATTAAAATTGGCTTTCGTGCTATGAATGCACTACGCGTATGCACACTTTTGAACTCCTGTGACTTTCCGCATTGTAATGTTGCTTGTCTTGGTCCAAACTGATAAAATCACCTTCCAAAGTCTAAATCTAAAAAATTACCATGATTTCATCGTCATCGTTTCAGTTTTATTTTGATTGACCTATTCTCGTAGCTGTTGGCTATTGGTAATTTGGTTTCATAAAACGACACACAGATTGCTGTTTTCATATTATATTATCATACACCCAAACATAAGGCCTAATGCAGATAACTTTGTGACATATTCTCTTTCATCATCAGTATAAGCAGAGCATTATGTGTTGCATTTGTTTCCTAAGAGTTTTTTTTTTTTTTTTTGATTAATCGGAGCTTTAAATGACCAATGACATTAAATGACAAAATTTGTCACGTACCAAGCTCGTTATTTGAATTATTGTCTAATTAGAACTGTTCTATAATTAAACTTATATCGCTTTATACGAAGAAAAAAACTCTTAACTACTGCATGTCTTAATCAAAGTGAGGGAGGAATCGTCAAACTTGATTTCAATAGATGAAATAAACCCTTTTTTTAATCTCCTTATAACACTGGCTTTTTATTTGAATTGACGTCTGTTATTGTTCTGT
>JAWDGP010001126.1:17500-24627 GCA_033675545.1 Elysia crispata | reverse complement strand
CGTTCCAGTTGTGTGCGCTGCCATGATTCGACTTGCTCTGAGGGAGGGGCTGGGACTGCCATGATTCGACTGCTGCTCTGGTGAGGGGCTCAGAATTGGCTATGATTCGGACTTGTTTGCATGTGAGGGGCTGGGACTGTGATTCGACTTGCTTCGTGAGGAGCTGGGACTGTGATTGGACTTGCTTGGTGAGGGATGGGACTGCCATCATTCGACTAACTTGGTGAAGCGCTGGGACTGCCATGATTCGACTTACTTGGTGAGGGGCTGGGACTGTGATTCAACTTACTTGGTGAGGGGTTGGGACTGCCATGATTCGACTTGCTTGGTGAGGGGCTGGGACTGCCATGATTCGACTTGCTTGGTGAGAGGCTGGGACTGCCATGATTCGACTTGCTTGGTGAGGGGCTGGGACTGTCATGATTCGACTTACTTGGTGAGGGGCTGGGACTGTGATTCAACTTACTTGGTGAGGGGTTGGGACTGCCATGATTCGACTTGCTTGGTGAGGGGCTGTGACTGCCATGATTCGACTTACTTGGTGAGGGGCTGGGACTGCAGTGATTCGACTTGCTTGGTGGGGGGTTGGGACTGCCATGATTCGACTTGCTTGGTGAGGGGCTGGGACTGCCATGATTCGACTTGCTTGGTGAGGGGCTGGGACTGCCATGATTCGACTTGCTTGGTGAGGGGCTGGGACTGCCATGATTCGACTTGCTTGGTGAGGGGCTGGGACTGTCATGATTCGACTTGCTTGGTGAGGGGCTGGGACTGCCATGATTCGACTTGCTTGGTGAGAGGCTGGGACTGCCATGATTCGACTTGCTTGGTGAGGGGCTGGGACTGCCATGATTCGACTTGCTTGGTGAGGGGCTGGGACTGCAGTGATTCGACTTGCTTGGTGAGGGGCTGGGACTGCCATGATTCGACTTGCTTGGTGAGGGGCTGGGACTGCCATGATTCGACTTGCTTGGTGAGGGGCTGGGACTGTCATGATGATTCGACTTGCTTGGTGAGGGGCTGGGACTGTCATGATTCGACTTGCTTGGTGAGGGGCTGGGACTGCCATGATTCGACTTGCTTGGTGAGAGGCTATGACTGACAAGATTCGACTTGCGTCGTGAGGGGATGGGCCGGTCATGATTCGACTTGTTTGCTTGGTGAGGGGCTGGGACTGTCAGTGATTCGACTTGCTTGGTGAGAGGCTAGGACTGCCATGATTCGACTTGCTTGGTGAGAGGCTATGACTGCCATGATTCGACTTGCTTGGTGAGGGGCTGGGACTGCCATGATTCGACTTGCTTGGTGAGGGGCTGGGACTGCAGTGATTCGGCTTGTTTGGTGAGGGGCTGGGACTGCCATGATTCGGCTTGTTTGGTGAGGGGCTGGGACTGCCATGATTGGACTTGCTTGGTGAGGGACTGGGACTTCTGTGATTCGACTTACTTGGTGAGGGGCTGGGACTGTCATGATTCGACTTGTTTGGTGAGGGGCTGGGACTGCAGTGATTCGGTTTGCTTGGTGAGGGACTGCGACTGTCATGATTCGACTTGCTTGGTGAGGGGCTGGGACTGCAGTGATTCGGCTTGTTTGGTGAGGGGCTGGGACTGCCATGATTCGGCTTGTTTGGTGAGGGGCTGGGACTGCCATGATTCGGCTTGTTTGGTGAGGGGCTGGGACTGCCATAATTCGACTTACTTGGTGAGGGGCTGGGACTGCAGTGATTCGACTTGCTTGGTGAGGGGCTGGGACTGCCATGATTCGACTTACTTGGTGAGGGGCTGGGACTGCAGTGATTCGACTTGCTTGGTGAGGGGCTGGGACTGCCATGATTCGACTTGCTTGGTGAGGGGCTGGGATTGCAGTGATTCGACTTACTTGGTGAGGGGCTGGGACTGCAGTGATTCGACTTGCTATAGACCTCTCTTCGCGACAGAAATTTTGAAACAGAATATCTCGTGAAAGATTTGAAAAGAACATCGATGTTTGTCTCCATTTATGAATTTGACTCTATGTTTCTTTCTCTCTCTCCCCTCGCTATATTTCTCTTGTAACCATCTATCTCTCTTTCTGTATCTTTTTACCTTTGTCTCTTTCTCTCCCAGTCTCTGTCTGTCTGTCTGTCTCTCTCTTTCTTTCTCTGTCTCTCTCCCTTTCTCTGTCTCTCTCTTTGTCTGTCTATCTGTCTGTATGTTTCTCTCTCTCTCTCTCTCTCTCTCTCTCTCTCTCTCTCTCTCTCCCTTTCTCTCTCTCTCTGTCTCTGTCTGTCTGTCTGTCTATCTTTCTGTATGTCTTTTTCTTTCTCTCTCTCTCTCTCTCTCTCTCTCTCTCTCTCTCTCTCTCTCTCTCTCTCTCTCTCTCTCTCTCTCTCTCTCTCTCTCTCTCTCTCCTCTCTTTCTATCTCCATCGCTCTCTTTCCATATTCTTACCCCTCTCTCATCTTTCCTTCTTACCCTTCCCTCTTTCATTACCTTTCACTATAGTTATAGCGTTTTCCTCCTTTCACTATAGTTATAGCGTTTTCCTCGAGAAATTTCGTAATTTTCGCAGCGACCTTGTCCCACGGGAACTTTCATCTATTGAAATTTAGCAACCACCGTATGCTTTAACTCCTGGGGAACGATCGAAACATAGTCATTCTCGTCTCTATTATTTTGTACGCAGGAATCCGGAGAAAATGACTTTATCTTTTTATACATGAAAGAAGAGAGGAAAAGGAGAGAAAGAAAAAAATGAAACTCGATGACTGAAGATGGAAATAATATAAGAGACAATGAAATTCTCCTCACGTCAAGCTAAAGAAATACTTGTTACCTTAATGGGTTTGTCTATTGACTGAGCTTTGTTGGGGAAAAATGGCAGACAAAACCCTTCATCTCCCTTCTCCACCTCATCCTGTGAAGTCTTCTCCTTTATAATAAACATTACAGAACATACAGAATAGAAAACGTGCCGTCTCTCAAACTTTATCGGATGAAATCAAAGCTTTCCTGTTAGTATTTTTTTTTTAAAATGAAATCCAAACTTAGCGTCAACGGCGTAAACATATTCTTGATAGAAACACAATTACTAATATTCAGAGGAAACCTATATATAGAATGAAAAAAACAAAAAACAAAGAAAGAATAGAAAACCAAGCCAGTCATCAATCTGATTATTTGAGACATGAAATATTCACTCACTATTCAGATTTGTTCGGGAAATCAATACCATGAAATATACACTCACTTTTCAGATTTGTTCGGGAAATCAATGCCATGAAGTATACACTCACTTTTCAGATTTGTTAGGGAAATCAATACCATGAAGTATACACTCACTATTCAGATTTGTTAGGGAAATCAATACCATGAAGTATACACTCACTATTCAGATTTGTTAGGGAAATCAATGCCATGAAATATACACTCACTACTCAGATTTGTTAGGGAAATCAATGCCATGAAATATACACTCACTATTCAGATTTGTTAGGGAAATCAATGCCATGAAATATACACTCACTACTCAGATTTGTTAGGGAAATCAATGCCATGAAATATACACTCACTACTCAGATTTGTTAGGGAAATCAATGCCATGAAATATACACTCACTACTCAGATTTGTTAGGGAAATCAATGCCATGAAATATACACTCACTATTCAGATTTGTTAGGGAAATCAATGCCATGAAATATACACTCACTACTCAGATTTGTTAGGGAAATCAATGCCATGAAATATACACTCACTACTCAGATTTGTTAGGGAAATCAATGCCATGAAATATACACTCACTATTCAGATTTGTTAGGGAAATCAATGCCATGAAGTATACACTCACTATTCAGATTTGTTAGGGAAATCAATGCCATGAAATATACACTCACTTTTCAGATTTGTTAGGGAAATCAATACCATGAAATATACACTCACTACTCAGATTTGTTCGGGAAATCAATGCCATGAAATATACACTCACTACTCAGATTTGTTCGGGAAATCAATACCATGAAATATACACTCACTACTCAGATTTGTTCGGGAAATCAATGCCATGAAATATACACTCACTACTCAGATTTGTTCGGGAAATCAATACCATGAGGATGATTATTTAGGAAGATTTGACAATGAATAATGCCTTACAACGTCAGAATAGAAAGCTTTAAATTAATTATATTTTGTGAGAAAGATGCAGATAACATTGACAGTTTAATTAGGCAAGTTGATGGGATAATGAATATCCTTAATGCTGATCTACAGTTAAATCTGGGTCTTGGAATCTTTTTACAAGAAATGCCGCACACCTACTGCCAATGAGAGATAAACGATTTTTTTGAAAGCCTGTTCATAGAGAAGTGAGAGGGTTATGTCATGCATACATGGACTTTATCAACATTATAAGGCACGAGACGGACATAAAAAGATTTTTTTTCTTTAATTATAATAGCAAACAAAGATTCCCTCTTTCATTTTTTCTCTGTCATTCTCCCCCCTCTCCCTCTCTCTTTTCTGTCTTGCTTATTCAATTTCCCTTGTCTCTCCCTCTTCCTCTTTCCCTCGAGTTCTCTTCTTTCTTTCTCTTTCTTCAGTTTTTTCTCTATCTCAGTGTTTCTTTTACTCTAATCTTTCATTCTTATACCAGCTAAAAACATTTAACGAAGAAAAGAAAAAAAAAACCAAGCACGCTGCACTTCTTAGGGTTTCTTAGCTAATCACTCTCTGTTGATCCTCTTTTTCTGTTTATTTTTTAATAATTCGAACCGCCCCCCCCCCCCCCCAATGAATTTTACATGACCAGTTTGTTAAGCGGGCACAGTGACTCCTATTAAAACTCTCGCCCAGAACTCTAGCAGTTAGATCAATTATTAAGATGCTTAGCCAGCATGGACCAAAAAGTTATTGAAGCTGGGAATAAGGCAAGCAGCAGCCCTGGACATTCATTCAGGAGTCTCGATTGATATCTCTTATCTCCTAAGCCTGATAACTTTAGTCGAGTATTAGCTATAATGGCTGAAACGGCGATGAAAATTATGTTCATAAATTTCTGAAAAAAATTCATGAAAGTGGAAACGAGGTAGAATAAAAAATAGAATGTGATCTTTGTTGCTTCCTCGACTCTAACAGTCTTGTAACATTTTCGATGTGCTCGTCACTTGAGCGTCGTTAATGAACTATTATCGAGCTGTGTTCAATCAGGAAAAAGAAAGAAAATAACAAGTTCACGAGAATCTTAGGGTAAAAATGCTTTCTCACGCGAAATGAGTAGATAGTTAGGGCCGCAGTAGCTTAGTCAATTTAGACTTTACTGATTATTATAATAGAATAATAAAAACAGACAATGTAGGGGTTACTAGGCAACGTTTATACGAGACTTTGCGAGTGTTGCGCGAGACGGGCCAGTATAAAGCAGTGTGTATCCTATAAGGTGATGAAATATTCATCTTGGATTGATAGGCCCGCTAAGGAGCTGCCACAGTGGCAAGCCAAGACAAAGTGATTTAGACCAGTGCCCTCGAGGCTTCTCTCGCTTTTATAGTCTCATTTTCTTCTTTTACTTGAAAATTAAAAGACATTGAATTAGAAAATACGTAGGGCGACAGACAGACAGTCAGATAGAAATATAGATAGATACATGGATACATAGATAGAAAGATAGGTAGGTAGAGAGAGATAGATAGATAAATAGATAGAAAGATAAATAGATAGATATATAGGTAGGTAGAGAGAGAGAGAGACGAGGTGAGCAGAACAAACATATATTTTGTGTCCCAAGGATATGCATCACTGTGTTGGGGCATAATCATAACCAGTAAAGAGTGTGTGTCTGTGTGTTTGAAAAAAAGGGGGAAAGACGGGGAGTGGGGGGTAGACGGAGAAAGATAGGGGCAGGAGGAAGTAAGAAAGCATTTTTTTTTTTTTTTGCCTTCTCTGGGATAAAAACAATTTACCCGTCCATTAAGGCGGAATTGTGTGCTTAGATGTAGTTATCTCCCTTGAACATCTGCCTGACAATTAGAAAAAAGCACAGTAACAAACACTGAACACTATAGATTCGATCTGAACTATTGCTGAATACTCGTTAAATTTCCATCTGTCTTGAAAACCCTTTAACCCAGTTCATCCTTAGGTCATTTAAATTGTATGTTACAAAACCCAAAATTTGCAAAAAAAAAATCTGAATCAGAAAATTGCGACAGCTACTTTTAATACTGTAAAGGTCAAAGCGACATGTCAGCAAATTTTGTACTTTCCTTATCTAAAAAAAAAAAAAAAAAAACAGATTCTCTTAAACTCTTATGGGGGGGTGGGGGGGTGTGGGGGTGGGGGTGGGGGTGGGGGGGGGGGGGGGGGGGGGTTTTACTGCCGCAAAAACAGGTTGAAAGTACCCTGGGTTTGAAGCCTTCCATTTCTGTTAATTTTATACAATGATGAGTTTTTACAAGGATCCAAACAAAGATTTAGGTTAAAGAAGCTCTTTTTAGTAAGTTTTTTTTTTTTTTTGCAATTACCAGAAGGATTATTTATGACTTTTTTTTACAACGTGCATTATTATTAGATAGTTATATAATTCATTAAGTTTTACTCTGCAAACCTTCATAAAGCTCTTTACATCTATTTATCTCCACCAGACGTGACCTTCTGTCCAGGTCTGAGCTGTTATTGTTTCTCCCGCCCACAATATTATAGAATTTCACCATTTTTCTGCACGATTTTATTATTATGCTGGCCCTGTTACTTTCGTGATTTTTTCTTTCTTTTTTTGTAGCGTTATTTTATTTTTATTTCTCAGATCACCCTACATACTGATATAATCATTTTTTTTTCATTTTATTATGTTCGTAACGTAAAATTTTTCCAAAAAAAAAAAAAAAAAATTAATTATCAAGTTTTGAATTGAATTGTGAAATTCTACTTTCTAAGTGTTAGTCCACAGAAATAAAAACCTCCCTGTTGTTTTGGTGGGAATCTTGTTTCAGGAAATGTCAGATGAGAATTTTTTTTATCCGTTTTTTGTTTTCTCTTCATTACAAAGGCATTTCTACAGATTTCTATAACGTTTGATTAATTCTGAAGTATTTGCATTTCGAGTTTTCTTTGATTAAAGAAAAAAAGAAAATGACTGATATTGTTTCCAAAAC
>JAWDGP010001126.1:5000-12500 GCA_033675545.1 Elysia crispata | reverse complement strand
ATTCTGTGTTTACAACAGAAAGAACAGAATATTATTTCGAATTGAATCCGCCGTGTTTATGTTTGTCTATTATCTGTTCTGGTTTTTTTTTTTTTTTAAGAAAATTTTTTTTGTATTGATGAAATATAATGAGCCAGTCTGAATGGGCCACATATCAAACAGGTTAAAATAGTTGAAGAAAAATGTAACAAAGTAGGTCATATTATAAAATTTAGAAAGACATATTTTTGACGTACAAAATAATAAAAAAAAATAATTCTGATTTCATGTTGCTCTACAAAGGGCTCAACAAAAATTTATTTCAAAAGAAATAACTTTGTAGGTTTTCAGCTCCTGGTGTACTCAATCATAAGTCGTCAAAAAATTAAACCAAATTAATATAATTATACTTTTATGATTTTTCTGCCGAAAGGGGCCTTCAGAAGAGTTTTTCTTTTGAAAAGAGGAGTTTGGTTTTTGTTTTTTTGTTTTTTAGAAATTTAAATTAGTTAAATTTTTTTGGCTTTTTCTTTTCTTTTTTTTTTTTACATGAGTTGAAAGTAATTTTTTTAATTAAATAAAAGTTTTGCTGCAAAACTAAATGGAAACTGAATTATGAGTCCTAATTATTTCGGCATCTTTTGTACACTGCGCCTTTCTGACTCTTTACCCACTAGTATTTCAATTCTCCAAACATTTAAGAAAGTTATTACTCAAGTCGGATCATTTCTTAAACAATCGAAGAAAAAAAAAATAGAAAAAACTGCTTTGTTTGCAAGCGCAGTACCTTCCTCCTCACGTGCGTTGCCTCGGGCCGCCACGTGGAAACTTTGACGTTAAAAATGATATTCAGGATTTCTTCATATCTGGGGTAAACCAAAAGCAGTAATCATAACAGAAACATGTTGTTATTAACTCGTCTTGAGGTTTAAATTAAATCTGCCGCAAAACTTACATGATTAAAACTATGTACGTAGCGACCTCTACAACAACTTAAGCTGTTTCCTGCTTTCTTTTTCTTGTTGCTGCTGTTGTACTTGTTGGTGAAGCTTTTGCTGTTGTTCTTTTTGTTGTTGTTGTTGTTGTTGTTGTTGTTGTTGTTGTTGTTGTAAGTCACCAAGGAATGTGTAATTATTTTTCTTTTATAAATTATAATAATGATTATTTTTAAATTATTATTATTATTATTATTATTATTATTATTATTATTATTATTATTATTATTATTATTATTATTATTATTATTATTATTATTATTATTATTGTTGTTGTTGTTGTTGTTATTTTTGTTATTGCTGTCGTTATTTTTAAAATTGTTGATTTTGTTGTTGTTACGGTTGTAGTAGCTATTGTTGGTGATGATGAGGATGATAATAAAGATAATAGTGTGTTCGGTTTGTTGCGCTTCTTTGCAGACAAAGGTCAAGATATGCAGAAATCAGAAAGGTAAGAGCATTACAGCCATATGGTCGTAAGTTAATGCTTATGAGAGGGTTGCGATTTATCGGAAAATTCATCACCTGTTTATTGTCAGCGAAAGGGCTACTTTCTTATACACACCAACCCACATGAACGAGATGTATATTTTAGGGCACAGGCCAGATAGAATCAACACGTTTTGCACTTCATATCTATTTCTACTTCATATCGAAATGTCACCGGTTGCTGTGCTCTGTTCTGATAAAAAACAAAAGCACTCTCTTTGAAGTGCAGCTCACACGATGATTCGGAAACACGGGCTGATGTAGATCAGTCACGGAAGTTTGAGAGTTTGTTCCTAAGCTGGGATTGGATCAAAACCGCGCATTTGATGCCATTTTCATACTTTTCGCATACATCACTAAAGTAGCGCCTTCATGCCGGTAGAGATGAAAACTGGTATGGTAGCTCGAAGACCTATGACATAAATTGCTGTTAATATATGTCTCACAGCTGCGCATAGAGTAACAGTATTCATGATGAAAACTTACTGATCCTATCTCGCAAAAACACATTGGGTTAACGTACTCATGATGAAAACTTACTGATCGCAATCTTGTAATAGCGCATTAGGTCCAGTACTCATGATGAAAACTTACTGATCGCAATCTTGCAATAGCGCATTAGGTCCAGTACTCATGATGAAAACTTACTGATCGCAATCTTGCAATAGCGCATTAGGTCCAGTACTCATGATAAATACTTACTGATCGGTATCTCGTAATAGCACACTGGGTCCCGTTCTCATGATGAAAAAACTTACTGATCGTTACCTCGAAAAAGTTAATTGAGTTACTGCAGTTATGACGAAAACTTACTGATCAATATCTCGGAATAGTGCATTGAGTTACTTTACCCATGATGGAACATCTATTGACACCCCTCTCAAAATAGCGTACTCAGTTATCATACCTATAGAGAAGATTTACAAGTCCCTCCTTCGCAATGTCTCACATAGTAATGGACCCTGTAATGAAATCCTATTGAACCTTAAACCTCAATAACATGTTGGAATATCACACATATTGTTACCACTCTTTGCGAATAAAGCACTGAAATTTTGTACCGTTTATCAAAACTAACTCCTTCTCAACCCACTTTCCCCCTCCTCTCTCACCCCCCCCCCCCCCCCCCACCCACTCACCCAAAAAAAAAAAGAAAAAAAAGAAAGAAAGAAAGAAAAAAGAAAAGAAAAGAAAGAAAGAAAGAAAAAACTTCGTTTTCCCTGGATCAACTCATCTTACAGCATTATAAAATGTTGTCGACTTACTTCTACATAAAATGAGAAAAAAAATAAATAATAGAATATGACAAATGTATCCAACGGAGGAGGATAAAAGTATCAGGCGTGCGGAATGGAAAATGTTATGCATCATTAAAATTGGTACAGAAAATACTGCTCGCATCATCTAAAAATCTATATTCAGCAGTATAGGTTAGGAAACATTGGTATGTAAATATACCTCCCTTTTATTTTCTTCATTTAATAATTAAATAAAATTTATGAAGCAGGAAAAGATTTCTTCCTATTTAAAAAAAAACCCACGAGTTATAAACATATAATTCTGAGCTACAAGTTTACATCGATTTCATAATTCTCAACAAATTTCAATTCTATCTTTTATGCTTGTCACATGTCAAACCAATTGCAGCTACAAAACTGGTCAAACATAAAACCTTCAGCCGTTGCCCAGTATGAAGTTCCAGCGTTCTCTATCAATGGTAATAAAACTGGTGGATGGCTCCCTAGAGACCAATAAATTCTAGTTTGAAACAGATCACTAACTGTCCAGGGCTATTTCTGGTTACGAGTGGTGTCCGCTATCCGGGGAAGCTATCCGTGTTGCGAGGCAGCGCGTGTGGTGATTATTTATGTGCTAAGGGAGTGTTAAGTGGGTGTTAGAAGCTATAATCGATAAACATTGTTTGATTGGTGGGAGGAGCAGAGAAAACGACAGAAAGCTCAGCCTATAGAGCGTTCCACCAGAATGATTGGATCATGGGTTCGATTCTCGACTGGGCTTTTTGGGTCGAGGACCCGAATTCCATCTGACCGACTCTGTCCTTGATTTGGAGTGGGCATGCAGTCTCCACATTGTTGTGGAAATTAAGATGCTATGAGGAAAAGGGGGAGAGGGGGCGAGGGAGATCTATCTAAAGCTATCCAATAATTGCGGAGTGATCTGGGAGTTCGAAACGTTGAAAGAAGAAAACGTCGCAATAGAAGTGATGCCCATCTTCAACAAGATTAATTCCATAAGGTTTTCATGGTACGCATTTCACAACATTGAATTGGTACACTGTCGTCCAGCAGCATTTGTTTCACTGGACTCCATTACCCTTCGATATTTCAAGAATTGCCTGAAGGAATAGAAAAGATTGGACAGCTTCGTCAGCAATGTAAAGTAATACGTCTGTCCGTTTTTGTGACGATTAATCTAATGTACTTCATGTCAATATGCACCTCATTGGAGAATTCTGTTGAGCGGTTTAGATCAGAGTTGGATCAATCTCAGTACTCCTGCATATTGCTCTGTCAGTAACATCGGTTTTAATATTGATTTAAACTGCGGGAAAAAGTCTGTGATGTTCTAGATCTAGGCCACACAGTATTATCTATTGTGCAAAATAACGTGAAATTTTGTTTCTTCCTTACATAATTAGACCTTAGATCTCATCGGCTTTATGCCTTCGTGGAAGAGTTGCGTGCCGCCAATACGTGCCTGTATAATAACAACTTTTTTTTGTTACTAGTAGAGATGAGTCTCCCCAAACGGGCCCTGGTTACTCTTCTGATCCGGTCTCAACAAGAAATTCAACAGGCGGAGCTCAAGGAGATAAAAAAAGTTGTAATATTCACGCAGGACCTCAGATAAAGCATGGACTGGATCGTGTTAGTTTCAAGAGACGATCTTTGACTTCAGTTGGTTAGGAAAGGAGTTATTTCTCTGTGAGAACTGTTAGTTCTCATGGCAGAGAGATGAGCCAGGGCCACAGTCAGCGATGGCCCTTAGTCTCATGATGAAGAAGAAGAGTTAGTTCTTAACAAGGGCAACTGATATTAATTTCTCATGAAGAAGAAGAATAATTTCTTAACAAAGGCAACTATTATTAATTTCTCATGAAGGACAAGAGTTAAACTTAACAGAGGCAACTGTGATTCTCATGAATAAAAACAAGAGTTAATCTTAACAGAGGCAACTGTTATTCTCATGAATAAGAACAAGAGTTAATCTTAACAGAGGCAACTGTTATTCTCATGAATAAAAACAAGATTTAACAGAGGCAACTGTTATTCTCATGAATAAAAACAAGAGTTAACAGAGGCAACTGTTATTCTCATGAATAAAAACAAGAGTTAACAGAGGCAACTGTTATTCTCATGAATAAAAACAAGAGTTAACAGAGGCAACTGTTATTCTCATGAATAAAAACAAGAGTTAACAGAGGCAACTGTTATTCTCATGAATAAAAACAAGAGTTAACAGAGGCAACTGTTATTCTCATGAATAAAAACAAGAGTTAACAGAGGCAACTGTTATTCTCATGAATGAAAACAAGAGTTAATCTTAACAGAGGCAACTGTTATTCTCATGAATAAAAACAAGAGTTAACAGAGGCAACTGTTATTCTCATGAATAAAAACAAGAGTTAACAGAGGCAATTGTTACTCTCATGGATAAAAACAAGAGTTAACAGAGGCAACTGTTATTCTCATGAATAAAAACAAGAGTTAACAGAGGCAATTGTTATTCTCATGGATAAAAACAAGAGTTAAAAGAGGCAACTGTTATTCTCATGAATAAAAACAAGAGGTAACAGAGGCAACTGATATTCTCATGAATAAAAACAAGAGTTAACAGAGGCAACTGTTATTCTCATGAATAAAAACAAGAGTTAACAGAGGCAACTGTTATTCTCATGAATAAAAACAAGAGTTAACAGAGGCAACTGTTATTCTCATGAATAAAAACAAGAGTTAACAGAGGCAACTGTTATTCTCATGAATAAAAACAAGAGTTAACAGAGGCAACTGTTATTCTCATGAATAAAAACAAGAGTTAACAGAGGCAACTGTTATTCTCATGAATAAAAACAAGAGTTAACAGAGGCAACTGTTATTCTCATGAATAAAAACAAGAGTTAACAGAGGCAACTGTTATTCTCATGAATAAAAACAAGAGTTAACAGAGGCAACTGTTATTCTCATGAATAAAAACAAGAGTTAATCTTAACAGAGGCAACTGTTATTCTCATGAATAAAAACAAGAGTTAACAGAGGCAACTGTTATTCTCATGAATAAAAACAAGAGTTAACAGAGGCAATTGTTACTCTCATGGATAAAAACAAGAGTTAACAGAGGCAACTGTTATTCTCATGAATAAAAACAAGAGTTAACAGAGGCAATTGTTATTCTCATGGATAAAAACAAGAGTTAACAGAGGCAACTGTTATTCTCATGAATAAAAACAAGAGTTAACAGAGGCAACTGATATTCTCATGAATAAAAACAAGAGTTAACAGAGGCAACTGTTATTCTCATGAATAAAAACAAGAGTTAACAGAGGCAACTGTTATTCTCATGAATAAAAACAAGAGTTAACAGAGGCAACTGTTATTCTCATGAATAAAAACAAGAGTTAACAGAGGCAACTGTTATTCTCATGAATAAAAACAAGAGTTAACAGAGGCAACTGTTATTCTCATGAATAAAAACAAGAGTTAACAGAGGCAACTGTTATTCTCATGAATAAAAACAAGAGTTAACAGAGGCAACTGTTATTCTCATGAATAAAAACAAGAGTTAACAGAGGCAACTGTTATTCTCATGAATAAAAAGAATTATCTGTAACAAAAGCAGCACATAACTCTCAGCAATAAAAGTTATTTCTCATCATAGACAAAAAATCTATTCTCATCAAGCAGATGAGATACGGCACGGATGTTCAGTGTCTACTGTACCAATAACATTAAACTTTGGCACAATAAGGAGAACCCTCTTTTCCACATCCATGAAATAATGACATTAGGCACCCCCCCCCTCCCGCGCCTCTCTCTCTCTCTCTCTCTCTCTCTCTCTCTCTCTCTCTCTCTCTCTCTCTCTCTCTCTCTCTCTAGCTCTCTATTTTTCTATCTCTCTCTCTTTCTAACTCTTTCTTCCTTTCTCTCTCTCTCTCTCTCTCTCTAGCTCTCTATTTTTCTATCTCTCTCTCTCTTTCTATCTCTTTCTTCCTTTCTCTCTCTCTCCCTATCTCTCTCTCTCTCTCTCTCTCTCTCTCTCTCTCTCTCTCTCTAGCTCTCTATTTTTCTATCTCTCTCTCTCTTTCTATCTCTTTCTTCCTTTCTCTCTCTCTCCCTCCCTTTCTCTCTCTGTCCCCTACTGTCATAAGTCAGACATAATATATCAGCGAAACACCTTAAGCAAGCAAAAACTAATTTGATTTCTCCAGCCACAGCTCTAGTGAGTACGTGCCTCTATTTTCTGCGCTCACATGTACACGAGAGCATCAGCTGAGCGCACTCGGTGACTTCATGAATAGACAGTGGGAGGAAACTCTCGTTTCATGTTGTCTTAATGCACCCAGATGTGATTAACGGACGTCCGGCCGCCGAGTCCATGGTCAGTCTCTTGCACTGACCTAAGATTTACTCAAGATAAAAAAAGAGGGGAAGGAAGAGGAGGTAAATTGGGGGCGATGTCCTGCCGGCGATGGGTATAAATCAGATTTTTGCGATACTCATGAAAAGCTGTCGACATGATAGAGTTCGTGCAGATATAAATGAATTAAGGGTAAAACAGTTTAGGTTTATAAGTATGTTTTGAACCCGCTTTGCTTAATGCTATTTGTTTCTCTAGCAAATCTAGTAGAGATTTAACTATTTAAGAACGAAATTTTAACTGATATTTAATTAGGGCGAATATATCAACCGTCTCAATATCGATTTTGTCTCTAGTTAACAAAAAAATTAAATGTAAAAGACTTAAAAGCCAAAACTCTTAAATATGCCTGAAGCGGATAAAAAAAAGTTGGTGCTGAAAT